>VWYK01074058.1:25503-81427 GCA_013399775.1 Semnornis frantzii
AAAAAAAAAAAAAAAAAAAAAAAAAAAAAAAAAACAAAAACCAAACCAAAAACCCCCACCACCAAAAAACCTAACAACAACCACCCCTCAATTTTTTTTCAGTTTTGGATTGAGCTATCATTTTTTTTGCACTCTCTCTCCCCATCATCTCACTGGCTCTTGTCACATTCGAAAGGTTTGACTTTGCTCAATGTGATCAATAACTAAGAACTGCAGAGAGAAATTATCATCAACGCAAGATCATAATATCTGCTTTGGCTCTTCGGTGGCTCTGAAAACGTGCAAGTATGGTTGGGGAGATGGAAAATAATATGAAACACTCACTAACAGCATGTAGCATAGAAACTTAGAAAACCACTGTAGTCATTGACTCACAGATGGTCAAATGAACAACATGTTTCTATTTCTGTATTTAATTAAATCTTAATTATGCCACCAACAGGGTTCAAAACAGCATTATGAAACAGCTTGCATGAATACCAAAATACGATTGGCTGACGAGACTTTGAACTCGGGTAATTATCTTCCCCAAAAAGCACACAAGTTGGGTCTATAAAGCCTCTTCGCCAAGCAGTCCAATGCACCATGGCCTAAGATTAAAAATAAATGCATGCAGGATAGACTTGCTTCAAGATATGGACTTGATAAATGGAGAGTTAGATTTCAAATTAGCAGTGAGCCCAGCTGAGAGATGGTGTGAGTCAGAGGGAGACTTTCCAAGCCTCCATTATGATCCAGATCAGATGACTCCATGGAGGCTTTGCCTCTTACCTTTGTTGTTCTGTGAATAAAATGGACCTACAATAGAACCAAGTGACTCTATATTAATTATTTCACAATCTGATCACATGAGTTAGTTAAAAACAGTTGCCTGAAGTACTCCTTTCAGTTGCCTTTTTTGTTGTTGTTGCTGATGAAAAAGGGGCTTTTATCAAAAAGAAATATTTTGGAGGATCTTTCTCTTTCGATTTTAATATGTCAGTTAAACCCAACAACTTGTAAGCACATTTTCCCAAGGAGTTGTTTTTTTGCTATGCTTCTAAGAGCAGGGGGCTGGGAAGGCCTCTGGATGGTAGTTCCTCCTAAACTCAACTTCCAGACTCTTCTTCAACCTTTTAATGCCATTTCAAGCTCCTTTTCAACTTGGTATTCACCTGCTCCTTTTCCACTTACAGGCATTATATGGAAGAGCTACACATGAGAGCAAAAGAGCACAGCATCCCAGATGCACCCAACTATCGACAGGCTTAAGAAAACACACAAGAAACGTTTAAAAACAAAAAAAACCTTACCGCTTTCAACTTTTGTGGAAGGCTTTCTGCTTTGGCAGCATTTTCTCTGGTGGACATGCACAGCACCTGTCCAGCCTTACTCTGAAATGACAATTTCTGTGCACAGCAGCAGAGGGAAAAGGAGAAGATTAAGAAATCATTGTATCATTGGTTTTCAGGGTATTTGGGGGTTTCATTTGTTTGCTTGTTGGGTTGGGGTTTTTTGCTTGATTGGTTGTTGGTTGGTTGGTTGTTTTTTTTTAATTGAGGTACTAAAATTTATGACATTGTGTTGAAAAATCATCAGAAAAAAAGGTGATGCATTTCATGATGGTACATAAATCTATATTTTTTATGAAGGTGTTCAGAGCAAACAAGGTAGAGAATAAAGCTTTGTGTGCATTACAATTTAAAATTTGGGGAAAAAAAGAAATGAAAAAAACAAAAACAAACAAACAAAAAAAAAAAGTCCCCAAACTCCCCAAGTCATTTTTTTTCTTTTTCTCCCAAGATCCAGTATCTATTGAGGGTTAGATTTTCAGTGACAATAAGTCTACAATGTTTTAGTTTTTAAAAATGTTTACATTTGGAGAGGTTTTGAAAGATGAACTCAAATTTCTAAGGAGAGTAGACTCTTTTCAGAGAGAAACATTTTGCTAGGGCAGAAAAGTAATTTCTGTGAGGGGAAATAATTCCAGTAGAAACTTTAACCTATTTCAACTTTTTGTTTGCTTAGATCGTCTACATTCGGGAAAAAAAATGTCATTTGAAAATATGAAGAAAAACAGAGAATTGGAAACCTCCTGGATGGAGGAAATCTTGGTTATGAACATTTCTATGCCTTTATCAGAGAAGAGGTAGGCCATATAAGTCTCCAAAGTGTCCTCATTTCCTAAGTACTGCATGCTACTGTGTATCTCCCATTGGGCTGTGACTGACCAGGGATGGAGGCTACCCCTGCCGCCAGGCTAAGCTAAGCAAAGTCCTGGGAGAAGAGCGCATGGAAGTTTTGCTCCTTTGAATTGCATTTTTAAACGAAATACAACACAGATAAACACTCAGTAGATGCCTGGCAGCACTCCCGCGTCCTACGAAAACCCACCAGATTTGCTGAGAGATAGAACAGGTTTTTACACCCCTTACACGTACTTTTTGACTTTTTTGACTGAATTTGATTACCAACTCATCTTGAAAGGAGAGTAGAGTTTTTCTCGGCCTTTCCTTTTTTTCCCCAGTGAGGCCTCACGCTCCCTGAAATATCCAAAATCGCTGACACACTGTGCTCCTCCAGGAATCCAGAGCCTTTCCCACTGAGTTACAAGCTGCCAAGGAGGCTATATTATAACAAAAGAAGTTTTTATATCCTCCTGTAGGCTGAATACTGGAAACTACCACAAAATGTACATTATCTGAAGGCCATTTGTTGATGGTCAGAATCAACTTCTTTAGGAAATTTCCAGCTGATATGTAAACACACTACGGAGAAGGAAAGAGCAACAGTGATGCAGGCAGTGTCTGAACCCTCTTGGCCCTGGTCCTGGGAATTAATATCTCAATAACTTGTCCTTATGAGTCACTACAGTGAAGAAGCCAGGATTGCTTTTGTCACATTTGCTAAGTGGACTGAAATGCAGTCGTGGACTGTACAGTTGCACATGATATATGGGCAAAACATCTCCATCATGGTGAGGAGGCCATCATTTGTTAGGGATTTTGCAGAGAGGTATTGTTTAAAGGGTTAAAGGGAAATATAACACAGGAAAACAAATTTGAAAAGGAAAGATTAAGGAGAGAGATAGCGAGTGATAAATTTTGGGCAAACCTGTCGGGAGGACTCAACACAGGTGTCTGGCCAGTGTGCTCCAGCCTGTCATAAACAGAAGGTCAAAATGATTAGACAGGTCCTTTTAGCATTAAAATTTGGAATGTTTTAATCAATTGGTGAAGAGCATGAATGTCTCCAAGGAGGCCAGCCTGAGTTTTCACTGCATCAGTATGACCGGGCTCATACCGTATTTTCTCAGTTTTGCTCAGAAGAAGGCCATTGTACAAAGAAGTGCCCACAAATTCTGCTTCTTGATGCTTTCTGCACCCAGCACCAACCTGTGAAACAAAATGCAAGCAGTAGCAGTGAAGAGGACTGGCAGTAAATGTTATGATTGCACCACCCAATTGACCAGTCTTGAGGCTAAAAATCAGGGTGATGGGTGTTTTCCTCTCCCTTTTTCTTCTGCAGCACTGGTAATGAGGATCTTGCAGATCAGATCACAGACTGAGCATTGCCACTGAAGCCCACTGCATCTGCCACCTTGCACTGGATTCCCCAGGCAGAAGCTAATGAGAAAAAACATGCAGAGAGCTAGCAAATCTTCACATCCCTGAAAGCGCGAGGCTTCGTTGGTGAGTTAATTCTACATTTACCAATGGCACCGAAGCAAAGAAATTCTGAAAGCAAACAGATTTCTCTTGGGGAAGAGCAACACATTATACGTATGGGTTTTGCAGGGTAAAAACCAAACTCCCAGAGTGACTTTGTAGACAGCAAAGTGACTGCAAAAACATCACCTTCTGAGTCATCAGCTGCCATCCACACACACGTACCTGCCAACTCCAGCAACCAAACCAGCTTTCGTGCACTTGGGTGTGTTGGAGCTGCAGATTCAGGCTGGCTCTGTGAGAGGGAGCTCCATCCCACTCTGGCTCTCATCTTCCCAGGACACATTATCCAAAATCCTCCCGCGGAGTTCAATTCCTGGCACAGATATGGGAACAGGAAGGAGCCCTGCAAGATGTTCGGGTCCCAGTCCACGTCCTACAAAGAAACACCAAGGCTGCCCAGACAAGAGAGCAGATTTTTCCTACCCCCCCCAAAAAAAACCTAGCACGGTATTTTGTTTTGAAACTTGCTATGGACTCAATTTCCTTACTAAGAGGTGGAGTAAGAGAGGAGAGACTCTGTTACACATGGGTGCTTCCCACCACCCCTCTCACTTCATTCTTCTTTTTCTCAAAGGGGAAAAAAAATAAAGAAAAAAAATAAAGTTAATGGGAAAGAATCAGTAATTGCTTGGTAATGTGATTAAATATATATATTGTCCACATCCTGATTTTCTCTGCTCTATCCCCTTTCTGCTGACAGAGAGACCCTCCCAAAGGAAAAGCAAAAGGAAGCTAAGCAAAGAACTTGTCCCCAGAAATATTTCTCCAGTTTTCTTCTAAAATTAAGAGACTTTTATATGAGTGTGTCCAAATGAGGGCTTGAAAGGGGCTCCCTTCCCTCTGAGAGGTAAGAAACAAAAATAAAGAAGTAAATTTTCTCCAACATTTAATTGCTCCCTGAAAAAAAACCATGACTCTGAAAGGAAGTGAAAATTTTACATTAATTTCCAAATTAAAAACGTAGAGGTATCAACACTTCATTACTTGCTCCTTGTTGTCAGGCAGAGGAGAAAATATTGAAAAATAGCTTCCAAAAAATGGTGATAGTGATTTTTGCCTGAGATGTATTTTCCAGTAAAAACAACAATAACAACAACAAGGAAAACAAATCTTATCAGTGACATGTTTTGGTCCCTGGTGTCCAACAGCCTCTTTATTTTTAACACCAGAGATTTGTATGTGGGTCAAGTGTATGACCAATCGCCCTCCTCCCACAGCATGAGATTCAGCCTATCGTTCCTCAGGTTAGAAATGCACATTGTGCAAAACTTTCCATAGGTCAGCGATTAGACTGAAGTTCAAGGCCAATTCATATTCCATATGAATCGGTTGGTCCAATCCTAATGTGAGCTGCCAGAGTATCAAATATATGACAAAGATGGACTACTTAATATTTAAAACACATGGCACAACAATGTACCCCACATTTTCATAGCTTCATGTGTGTGTGTGTGTGTGTTACTGATGCACCCTGAATTATAGTGAAAATACTAGCACACATCAGACTGTCGCCGAACCCCCCCACCCCCCCCAGCTCCTTCCCTCCACGTGGAAGGATTTCATCATATGTCTGATTTTGTTATTCATCTGTTCTGACTGTCTGACAGATGTTTACTTGCAAATTTCTAAATCGGCTTACACCAGCTTCACTTTGCTCCTGCTGCTTTCACTGGACATTTTACCCCATGGGACATGGGAAGCCATACGGCCTTCTGCTCCTGCCCCCTTCCTGCTGCAGGGTGAGAAACCCCTACAGCAGTGGTGAGGCTGCACTAGGAGAAAAATAATCCATCCCATCTCATTCCTCTACGTTTATAGTCTCCATCCACACAGCAAAACAAAGGTGAATGTAAGGAGATGCCTAGGCTGGAAAGCTTCTTCATGAAGCCTACATTTGGAGACCAAGGACTGAAAGAAAGGGTCTAGAGGCATCATAATTGATAGATGACCCTTGAACATTAACAGACTAAGCACACCTGACTTGTTGACTGGCCCAGTCTCACTGTAAAAGTCCACTCTGCTGTTAGGAGGCTTACATCATTACAAATGAGGATGGGAAAAGTAATTCCTACAGGGTCCTATGCATCTCCTCAGTTGCACATTATCTGTACCTTTACCAGGCAACACCACACTGCAAAGGTTTCAGCTTAAAATCTCCCTCTGTTCTTGTCCATGGAAGTATTTTGCTGTGCAGAAAGGAGACCATATTAAAAGAGTAGTTATATTTGGGGGCTTTCTTTGCTTTATCTGTGAAGTTAGGATGAAGATTAAGTCTTTTATAATACTTGCAGTAAGCACTGCTGAATGTGGCCTTCTGCTTTTCCTCATATAAAACTTGTCATGCCTGTGAAAATTTCCTTTAAGAAATCCTCAAATTCCCTGAAAATTAGTTGTTTATTTTCAACCGTCTAATTTTTTTCCTATTTTTTTTCTGAATCAATTTTTTCAGCATGTTCTTCCATTAAAAAAAAAAAAAACAAACAAAACGCCAAAACAAAACAAACAAAAACTCAACAATGAGACTCCACTGAAAAACAACAACCAGGGAGTCATTCTAATTACAAAATATTGCTGAACTCTGGTTGCACAATATGCTGTGAGACGCTGACGTTTCTAGCTTTTAATTTAGGCTTTGCTTTGTAAGCTAGAAGGTATGTGTTCCACCAGCCCCACCAAAGGTTCAGGAAGTGCAGTCTGTGCTTACGTGGTATTGAACTGGGACCTTGGTTCTTCATCAGCTGCACGAATCGCACAGTTCTTAAGGTGAGGCTGACCCTGGGCAAACCAGAGTCAGTGGAAGTGTTTCCATCATCCTTCCTTAGGTTGCTCATCACCCATTTTATATCTGGTGCAGCCAAGCCCTTTCTGTGCTACTCAGGCTTCTTTCCCTGTTTAGGCAGACAGAAGAGTTTTACAACGGAGAATGCAGTTTAGCAGAGGCAAGGCCTGAGGTGGCTCTTCATGTGCCTGCAAGTAGTTTGGTCCTTGCAAGGGACTTTGCAGAAAAATCAGGTGGTTTTACTGGAATTTAACAGAAATGTCCCACCTCTCTCCTGGTGAGTTCCTAGTTTCACTGTGGATTTGTGCTGTCTCCCTCTTAAGCAGAATCTTTTTTACATGAATGGGATGACAAAGGACTTCGTAAACCAGGGATCCCCAAGGAATTCCTATTTTCTCCCTCCCTAGACCTCTCAGCAGTTAATAGATCATCTGTTCTCCCATTTACATCTCCCACTCTATACTGTCCTCCTAATGGCTCATGGCACTGCTTTACCCTTCTATTTCAATTGGCTGAGCCCTCGATGGCATCCTTGAACCCCAAAATAACTACCTCCTGACAACAGCAGAACTACAAAAGAGCTACACCAAAATTCCAGACACATCTCTTGTCAGAGACCATGGTAACTTCTGCAGTTAGGTGTCTCCAATGCTAATTCTTTATAAACAAAAAGTTGCCTGGCAGCGTACTGAAAATTGAGCCTTTGAAGCCAGTGCAGAGCCCCTCGACTTGTTATTGCTTTTTCAGATATACTCCACTATATCAAAATGATACAGATGGTTCTGTCAGGAGTGCATAAGCAACGGGTTCAGTGTCTTCCCCACATACGAGACATAAGCCAGCTTATACAAAGGATCTTCCAGTTATATTTCCTCCATGTGTTATTTTTATGTATCTTCCAGGGAAATCCAACTGGAGAATTTGAATTTAATAAGTGCGGGATATGGGGTGCTATTAAGTCTTCAAAGCACAATCAAGCAACAGCATTGGATCAAAGGCCTGCAAAAAACATTGCAAGAAATTATTGGCCCTTCTCAGAGACTGAGACACGACAAATGCCTACTGGATTCGAAATTCAGCTCCCTTGGGAGGGTAGAATTATTAAAGGTCACTGTAAAGCCTGCTGAGAGCAACATAAAGTTTTCTGCTGACTTTGCAAGTTGTGGATCAGGCTCCGAGTCACCTGATAGAGTATATAGTGAAACTAGCAGTAAACTTTATCTTTGCCAAAAGTGCAAGAGAGAAGGAAATGAAACATCACAGTAGTATTCATGCCAGGAAAAAAAAGAATCTTTAAAAATTGCAAAGCTCAACTGATAATGAAAAAAACTGTGAGAGGTTCAGGCTGAGGACAGGTATGTTTTATAGCTCTTTTCCTTCAACAATTAAATGCAACTTAAAAGATTTTTTAAGCTAAAATACAATATTTTGCAGTCTATTACAGGTTCTTCTGCTCGTTCTCGTGTCAAAGAGAGCTAACACGCAGTGTTATCATTCTAATCCAAAGGTTGGATAATGTGGAAGCTAGACTGTATTCTTAGGCTGTAGCTGCTGCCCACATAGCCTCATGAATTGGAGTGTTCCTGGAGAAGGTTTGAGCACCCCCTTAAGCTGACCATGAATTGCTGGAAGCTGACCATGTAAGATCTTGTTTTCTCCCACAGAGACAAAAATACGCCTTCCTGTGAAGAGTGCAGTGGGTGCATCCAGCCCTGTAATGCATCATATAGCTTCACCAGAAGGAAGATTTTTCAAACCCACTCTTCATCTCTGATACTTAAGGCAGCTGAGATTAGAGTTTAGTTTCTTACAGTACTGCTGGAACACCGGTTCCCAACATCCAATCCTAACACAGCAAGGCTTTCTCAGGCTAATACTGAGAAAGTCATACTTACCCAGTGGGGAACGCCATGGATGCAATGGAGCAAAACCTTAGTGGAAAGGGGAAGGATATCCTGACTTCTGGGTGCAGCAGGCTTGGGAGGTTAAAATACCTACTGTCTCACACAAACATGCATCTTCCCCAGCACTCCACATGCAGGTCCACAGATGCTTTGCAGGAATGCTCTTCCTGTGCCTTTGAGGGCTGCAGCTGTTTCCATGATTATTTTATTTCCAGTGTTTCATCTACTACTCACATAGTCCTTTACACCAGCTTTGGTGTCTATACAGTCATGTGTTTACAACCAGACTGATATCAAGAAGACTTGTGCTATGGTTCATGATGTCCGAACAGTGAATATAATCTACACAGGTAAACGTTGTCACTCTTGAGAAAACAGCTAGGTTAGGCATTATTTCTAGAACAACAATTCAAAACTGGTGTTTCCTCTAAATTCAACCAATCTCAACTTCTGGCAATTTGTTTGTTGGGGCTTTTTCACCTAATTGCTTTTGAAGGAAATGATGGACCTTTCCTGCTTTCCCTCCCCAGATCTCACTAGGAATGTCAAGCCCAGTTTCCCTTGGATTTGTTGAGAGTCCCAGAAGTGGAATACGATCTTTCAGGGTCCAGTTGAGTCTTTAACAAAACTATCTTTTCTCCTTCAAGTTTATTCAGGTGCTTGAGTTAAACAGGTGTTGGTAAAGACAAAGAAAAAAAGCAGAAGTTTTAATTACTCTAAGAAAAATAATTTCCTCTCTCAGCTGAGCAAGTTTGGCTGACTATTCCTTCTGATATTGTGTGTAGCTACTCGGCAATTTAATTTTTTTTCCTTAAATAGAAGATTTCAGCCTTTTAGTATTAAATTAAATACCGAAGTGAAACCAAATCATAACCAAGGAACTTGATCAGAAGGTACCAGACTTTCAAAGGGAGGCACTGGCTTTGTGTCCACACCACTTGTAGCCTAGGACTTGGCAATCTCTGTTCTGCTCAGCTGCTGTAGGCTATAAGAAATGTCCAAAGCAGGGAGCAGGGGCAGCAGATAGCTAAACTGCCTGGGTACACAAATCAACCTAAACTGCAACATGGAGAGGTAGAGACAGAGTTCAGGTGCCTGGTTCTCCAAAATAAATAATATTTTCTTAGGTATGTAGCCAAATTTCACAAAGCATTGTTCTCTTTAGAAAACAAACTTTTTTTTTTTTTCAATAGTTCTGTCATATTTTTCATTATCTGCTTGGTGAGAAGTTCACCAGTCACCCACAAGTTTCTCCAGGGTTATTGACCCTTCCATCTTCTAAGCCACTGAAATACATAAAAGGGAGACATGAAGGACTGAAATCCACTCACTTCATAATTGATATCGAAGGGATCCTCACCAGGTCCTGCAGGATGTCCTGCAAAGAGACCAAACCACTCAAGGTAATAAACAGCACCATCAATTTTCACACAGTGTGAGACACAGTTCTCCTGGGGCTACAGGTTAGTCCTGTATTCTTTCAACAAAAAGTAATAAGCAGGTTGGGAGCTGAGGTGTCATATTTTGTCATTCTGCTGTGGGAATATCACTAATGTTTAAAGGCCCACAGAGAAGTAGTGTTAAGAGAGAACTTAATACAAAAATGTGGTTCAAATGATGAGGAAAGAAGAGTTGCTATGATTTTTGAGCAGTGTTTTCAAGAAAGGGAAAACAAACTGTAGGTTGCAGTTTGGCTCACAAACAGCTCCATCGACTTTGAGATAGAAATGGATAGAAAAGTAGCTCCCTGTTTTAAGTAGGTAAATATTTGGGGAAGTTTAGCCCAATTGCTTGAGTTGGACCAAAGCTGACAATGACCCAACCCATAGAGCTCTTCCTTCCCAACACAAGAAACCAAGTTCTCATTTCTAGGATCTTACTACCAGGCTGATGGAAACACTTCAAAGGTAGGACTTTTCATCTCTCGGAACCATGACTGATCTGTCATTCAGCAGTGATCCATCCAGTCCATTAGCAAGTGTTGCTAATGACTTGTGCAGTCTCCTTAACCAGAAGACATTTGCAACACGATATGTGAATTCAACAATGGCTTAAAACCCTGGAGGGAATATTCAAAAGTTGTAGTACTGTGGGATAAGAAATGAGGACAGATGTCTGTTTTTATCTGGGCAAAGGAGTTTACAAACTATGAGTAGCTCAGGTATCAGCCAAAGTCAAGGCGAAGTTCAGAGTTGGCCAAGGAGATTAAAAATGGTTTAACTGATTCTAATTTCTTTTTCTTGAAAATTTAGCTTTTCTCACTTCAGAAGCCTTAACAATTTTCCCCTTGTTTCGCCCTGCCATTCAAAATTGTGATTTTTTCCAATTCTGGCAATTCCAAATCCCCTGTCAGATTCCAGCACAGCTATTCCTGGGGGTGCTTGGGGTCCAAAAGCTTCTGGGAGTGGTTTGCCTTCTCCAGGCAGAGCTATCTTACAATTACCTGTGTCTTAGTTCATCAATTGGTGTTTTCCTCTACCCAGCATCTGAACTGCAAAATTATGTACCTTGTTGGTTAAATTCTAGAGCTATCCTCAACAGTTAAAGGTTAGCTGGCTGAGATTCAGGACAACAAATCCCTCCTCTCTGTGTGTGTATCTGCCCAGTGATATGCCCAGGCAAACAAAGCTTCTTCTGGATCTGCCTTCGCAGATGCAGAAATGATGCAATTTACAGGGGGAGTCTGTGCAGGACTCCTATCTCTCCAATAATGAGGCAGCACATCAGCAGTGTCACATGTCCCCCGGGCATAGCATTCAAATCATCCATGGAAGCTGAGGAAAGCTTCTTTGAGATAGATGCTTCTGTAGACTCATAAGGAAAACCATTTATTTCAATGGCAGTATAGTGACACCTTGGCTTGACTTTCCAGTACCTTGTTGCTATCTTTTCACATCACAAAGCAATTAACTACAAGGCTGATTTACCACTGGGGTCCTGGTTAATCCTCAAAAATACTGAAATGCAGGAGTAGAAGTATTTGGACTTCTTGGTGGGCTTTTCAGACACGTTAACTTACAGTATGCTTTTCAAGATGTGTTAAAAGAGAAGTTGAACCAGAAACTACTGTGTTCAGCACCACAGGCAGTGGTTGGATCTAAAACAGAGAGGGACAAAGGAGCATAGTGTTTGCAAAGGCAACCTGTGCCCAGTTGAGATCCCACCAGAGGGAGCTGTGGAAGGTGTCTAAGGTGAGTTACAACACTTAAATCTGCTTTATGGATTACTCCATTCTTCACATTGTTTCTGGAGCTCTGCGGATGAAAACTGACAGTAGAGCATTGACATGAGGACATTAACTTCTTCAAGCTTAATTTCTAATACGTGAGAAAAGGATCCACCTTGAGGACCCAGAAGAGATAGCCTCCCTCTCCATGGCCTGGACAGGGACATCAGATCCGTCTCCTAAATCAGCATTGGCTTGGTAAACTCCTTCCCAGCCCACTGTCTGCAATTGCACTGCTTAAGTAAACCAAAATTTCCTCTCAGGAAAAATCCATAGCTACTCAGTGGAAGCAGTTCTCCATTTTTTGGAGATGGAGAATCTGTCAAGCTATGTTTGAAACAAGAAGCCAAACTTGATGTTGTTTTGACTATACCTGCTTGAAGTGGTGCTGCAGACTTAACGTATAGAAATCAAAACCTTCCCAGCAGTTCCTGGGTGCTGTCAGAACAGCAAGGCTGGTTTTCAATTTTCCTTTTTTGCTGGGAAGCCCTTCCCACCCAGTTTAATGAGGCTGGAGATAAGGGAAGAAAAGGCAAGGAGAACAAAATATTTGTACTTCGATTTTCCAGTTAATGAAATTATTTTCCCCAGACCAAGTTTTAAGCGACAGTTACTACTGCTCTAGCCACAATTAATATTTTACCTTTTGGAAAGAGGAACAAAATGTGTTCCTCATGGATTTCCAGGGAGATGCTCCTCTCTGACCAGCAATTAGTGGTGATCTTGGATAAGTGATCTGAAATAGAATCATAGAATGGTAAGGTTGGAAGGGACTTCAAGGATCATCTAGTTTCAACCTCCTGCCATAGGCAGGGACACTTCCCACTAGTAGAGGTCACTCAAGGCCTTGTCCAACCTGGCCTTGAACACCTCCAGGGAGGGAACATCCACAGCCTCCCTGGGCAACCTGTTCCAGTGCCTCACCACTCTCATTGTAAAGAACTACCTCCTAAATAGAAATGTTACTTTTGGAATCATGATAGATACTCATTTTCCTCCTGAAAAACAACAGTCCTGCTTGTTCTGTGCTATTATTAAAAATAGAATCCACAATTGTGACACCACCGCTTTTTAGTTTCTTCATGCAGCAGGATGTATGCTAGGTTTCCAACACTAACAGCATGAGTAATTACATGGATTTCTAATCTCAGCAGCAATCAACAATTAGACCTGAAACACTGTGCCCAGTGATCCAGTCAGAATCGTGTTTGTTCTATGTTATCCTTGTCCTATTTGCAATGGAGTTCAGGTGATCAAGAGATGTGAACTGGTCCACCAACAGGTTAATGCTTGAAACCCCAATTTAAAAGCTATCAAAGTCCATAAAAATCTTGTTTCTTGTTCCAGAGGGGGCTCAGATGAGAAATTCAGACTTATATTTAGCATTTAAGTAACTTTGAACACCTGCCTCCATCCCACAGATGTTAGTGGGACTCAGATGTACCTCTCTTATCCAAGGTAAGCTCCAGCACTTTGCAGAATCTAGGACTCAGATAGAGAAGTGAATTACACTGCCTGCTAACAATCTGATTCAACATATTTTTTTAAAGCTAAAATTATTATCGCACTGTAGATAGTTTGTCTCAACATTACACACAGCAAACAAAGCAAGCTCTGGAAAAATGGCCTTTGTGATTTACACCTTGCTTAAAGTGTGGATGGAGCTGCTAGTTTCATAAAGGAGATGAACAAAGGGCCTGCAGGGCTCTCTCAGGAGAAAGAGCTGCCCACTGGGAAGATCTAAGTTCTTCCCTTCTTTCTTGTCTGTCATTCTCCTGTAATGTCTTCTCTTAAAAATATCCATATTTCTCACCTCCTCAAGCACAAAGCTGAGGAAGCCAGATGGAGCCATCAAACCACGCATAGGGAGAAGTTGCCACCTTGCTCCCTGCGGGGAAAGCATCAGCATATCAAGCTGCCCCAGCAACGCCTTTGCAAATCAAAAGCATGCCTTGACCTTGGTTGCATTTATTGTAAGGATTAGCGAGCAATAGGACTCTCTGTCCCTGAGGTCAGGCTCTCCTTGTCTGCTGTTCTGAGGGTTTATAACTGAGGAAGCAGAAAGGAAGAGCGGGCACATCAGCTGGTAACAGTTCAGAAACAGATGTACATTCCTGCACAAAACTCCAACGTTAGTGTATCCAATTACTTTGAAACTCTGCTCCAACCGTCTTATCCCTAAAGCCTCACACTCTCTGCCTCCTGCCTCTTATCTGCTCTGCTCACTCACTGCTCCTTTGCTTTTGATCATAAACTTGTCACTGTAGAGTGAGTGCTTTGGGAAACATCCGCTCGCCGTGTCTGGCCGCTGCTGCAGTGCAACACAAGTAATAAGGAAAGAAAGCCTGCAAAGCAGAAGTGCAAGGTGAAACACAACCAGATTCACAAAGGCAGCATGTGGAAGATGCACACACCGGGGTGCTTTCAGTCGTTGCTGCATAAGCACTAAGGAATTATTCCCCGAATTGCACAGAAGGCAACGGGAAAAAAAAAAAACTCCAACAAGCAAACAGCTTAATGAGACCTGGCTGCCTCAGAGACCATTCAGTACTGAACACAATTTCAGCAAGGATGTTTTACTGAACACAATTTGCAGCAAGGATGTTTCTGAAAGGAGAAATCGTGTTTTTCTCTATAGCAGTAAGTAGCAAGGAGGAGGAAAACAGTAAGCAGCGAGAAGGAAGGCAGGAAGTGCAACAATGTCTTATTTCTTTCAGTTTGCTCCAAAAATGTGCATCCCTGGAAGCTCCCCCAGAAGAGGGGAGTTGGAAGAGCAGTCTGAGCACAACGAAATGTTTTCACCTGTAGAGCCGGGGCACCCAAATTCTCTCTGCTTCCTACTGTGTGTGGAGAGAAGAGTGGCACAAGGAAGAAACCCAAGGTTTTTCAACTCCCGCAGCACAGGGAGGCTGAAGGGCAGGGCCTTGCCAAGGGGACAAGTGAACCATGGGCTTCCTATAAAAAATAAGCACTGCTCCTGAAGTCCAGTCTGGGCTCATTATTTCTCTCTAACAAGAAATGTTAGGAGCTTAGTAATGGCAGTGGGACGGCATCAGTGCTATAGTAGATGCCACATTTAGAAAGGGCATTAAACTTTCATTAAAACTATTTTTCATATTGCAGTTTATGTCATAACTTCTTTCCACACTGCTATGCTAGCAGGAAGGGTACATCCACCCCATCTTTTTTTGCCGGTGCTACCTTCGTACTGCATGCCTTCCCCATGGTGTCTCAAACTCCCGCTTCCTTCAGGAGAGCTGGATCATGTTTCACCTGGATCTGCGCACACATAGACAGTGCCCTTGGTCTGCTCCAAGGGAAGATATTTGCGGTATTGTCATCATGGTACTTAGCTCTGGCACTAAGTATTGCTAAGGGACCCGGTGGCTCTAAAGAGCACACACATACACAGCAGCGCTGGAGCAATGCTCCTTGGAGCTAGGCTTATAGACGTCATAATTATGATACTGTTAAGTTCCACCATAAATTTCCTCTAATGAAGTCTGCCTGATAGTAAAAAGCTTTGCACATTTAGAGGTTATGCGCAGCAACAGTTCCCTTAGGGAGAAATGCTGCCCCATTTTGCCATGCAAAGACTTCATCAGGTTTGCTTACAGAAGCAGAGCAGGAGGCTAGGGTTGTTTATTTGTTTATTTAGCATAGCCAGGGAGTGTGGAGGACCAAGGAGCTGCTCTGCAGCAGGAGCTCCTGATCCCTGTCACACAGCCCAGAGAGGCACAGTTGAGAGTGTAAGGAGCAGCAGCCTCTCAGGTGGACCAAGTTTGCACCACATCATTTTGCCGCTGCAGCTCCAGCACAATGCCCAGGAGCTGAGTGTCTCCTGCTACACTTGTATGGGTTGGCTCTAGTGACTGTCACAAAGGGGAAAAGCCTGTACCATCTGAGAACCGGACATTTTGAGACACTTCCACACAATCCGCCTCCGCAAACCTCTAGCAGGATCAATCTCACCCCATGGAAACACCTCACTCTCTAGGAAATCAAGTCCTGCCTTTGATGGTCATACCAGGCCAAAACAAGAAGATGAAGAATAAGTATTAGCATCATGTCAGCAGGGTAGGGGGAGAGGAAACACAGCAACAAGCAACTCTACTTGCTCTCACAAGCTCAGGTCCAGTGCTCTCACTCCTGGCAGTCTCAAACACAGCCTTACTGCCTCCCCAAGCAGCTATTTTCAGGTGCCTATAGCACCTTCAGGCAGTGCATTCCAGGTGCTTAGACCCACCACACAACTGTCTTCCTAAACTCCATGCATCCCTGCAAATCCACAGCAGCTTATCACCATAAATGAGATGTGAGCACAGAAGAACTGGTGCTGTTAGCCCCAAACCTGTGTGCTGGGAAAACCATGATCACTGCAGCTGGAAGGTGGAGGTGCCCTTTTGTTCTTCAGTGGTGGTTTCTCTTAATACTTGGAAATGATTCCATACACTAAGAGACTTCTAAGTACCTCAGGTACCAACTAAAGATCCCTCGTGAGGGGCATTTTGCCCTCTGAGGTGCAGTTTCACATCAGCAACACTATCAACAGCAATTTATTTTGCTTAAAGGACAGGAGAGGAACTGTTACTCAGGTTTCCCCACTATAAATGTTGTTCGCGTAACACCACTAAAGACAGTATCTGTCTTTGGGTTTGAGGGGCCAATAGACATTATCTCAGTACACAGGGACCTTCAGGTTGCACATGCAAAGCAGTTGCCAACCATTGGTCTCATCCAGCAGTATGAGGTCTTCTGGAAACCTGCTTTGGGGTGCAGGCAGGAGAGGCACCCATTCTGTCTGACTCACTGGGGTCTTAAATGGGATTAAAAATCTATTTGCAGAGCTGCCTCACTTTCCGACTTCTGTGCTGCACCTGAAAACCTTTCCTTTTGAAAGCAAACACAGGCTCTCCCCAGGGACTGCCTGGGGAAGTCTTTCCACTATAAACATTACTTACCAGTAGAGGAGTCAGCCTCAGGCAAGCCAAAATTCCTTCTCCTAGCAAGGAACGCTTTCCAATCAAACCAGACATTATTTTTTCCCTTAATGAGTGTTGATACCTACTGGAAAACTCTGCAAAGAAATCCACCCTAAACTAATTGTTCTGATACAACATCTAAGTTTTACAAGCTTCTTTTGTAATAATAAATAAATTAATTAATAAATGACAACATAACGACAACAATAATGTTGTTTTACTGTATTTTCCTGCTCCATACAGCAAACATGATCTTTGCTGCTTAGGAATGTATCTGTACCTGCAATTTGGGCTACAACTGAAATCAGAGGTCTAACTCCAATTTTACTCTGCCTTAGCTCCACAGGAGCAAACAGTTCTCACATTTTCCCTGGTGTGTTGGAGAGGAAAATTAAATCTGTTGTCTTCTGTTTAATATACCAGAAACTCTGGAGCTGCTACCGCAGTTTTATGCACTGGGATATCACAATTTCAGCAGTAGGATATCCTCCCACCCAGCTAAAGTCTTGCTTCCCCAGAATGTACTATTTAGTATTTAACAAACAGGGAAAAAAGTGGGGAGAAAAGCGGCAGGCAGATGGGCCGTGTGGTCAGCATTGCCTGCCCGAGGTACTCTCCATAGGATTTTCTACAAATTATTATCTGCTTTCAAAAAGATCCACATTTTGGGCTCCATTTAGTCTAGGAGGATCTTCCCATGTGCCCCACAAATAGAGGCTTGAAGGGGCTTTCCCTGGTTGCCCCCAAATCTCTACCCTTCCCACAGCTCATCATGCCCCAGGAGACTTCGGCCACCCTCAAGTCACCTCATAAGACTGGAAGGCGGGACCCCATTCCAAATCCTTGGGTAGAGGTTTTGAGAGCAGGGCATTGCAAGGGGCCTTTTGCAAAGGGGCAGCATGGGTTTACAAGACCCCCCCAATACCAGGGGGTGAAAATTAGAGTACCGTTTTCCAAAAATGGGGTGCTTTCTTGTGCATGCAAAGGCTTATGTGCCCTGCACCCTCATTTGGGTAAGATACCGCGGGCCATGGAGCTGGGAATAGGACCCAGAGTAGCGTGGGCAGCCTGCAGGCATTTAGCAAGCAGAGTAGCACCCCAAAACCCTGGTAGAGGGGTTACTCTGGAGGAGTGCTGCAAATTCAACATCTAGGGGGGTCGTGATGGTGGTCACCGGCTATCTTTTATTTGAGGTGCATTCCCGAGATTTTAGTTAAGTGTAACATAAAACTGTGAAAGTTTAGCAGGGGAAAAGCTTTCCTCCCACTGACCTGGCTGGCCAATCAGAAGGGAGCCCTGCACCTCCCTCACTTCTGACAACTATTTAGCAACTGAGCTCAGCTAAAGTTTCCAAAAAGTTAGAATAACTTCCTCTCTCCAAGACCTCAATTTTTTGCACAACCCCGGTCCTTGAAATAAGAGCCCTTCAAGCAACCTGGAAAACGTTTGGTCAGCAAAAAAAAAAAAAAAAAAAAAAAGGAAAAAAAAAAAAGAGAAAAAGGAAAAAAAAAAAACGCCCTCCTGTTTTTCCAAAGGATCTGTCTCAGGAATTTAAAGCACATTTAAGACATACACACACTCACATAACATAAGGAGGGGGGGAAAGTCTCTTCCCCTCCCCTTCTTGCAGAAAGCATGGAAGAAAGCTCCAGTTCTCCTGTTTCCCCTGTGGATAGCTTGGGGACCAGTGAAGAGGAGCTGGAAAGGCAGCCAAAGAGATTTGGCAGGAAGAGAAGATACAGTAAGAAGTCCAGCGAAGATGGCAGCCCCAACCCAGGGAAGAGGGGGAAAAAGTCCAGTCCCAGCTCCCAATCTTATGAAGAACTACAGAGCCAGAGGATCCTGGCCAATGTCAGAGAGAGACAGAGGACTCAGTCGCTCAATGAAGCTTTTGCTGCCTTGAGGAAAATCATCCCCACTTTGCCCTCTGACAAACTCAGTAAAATCCAGACCCTCAAGCTGGCGGCACGGTATATAGACTTCCTCTACCAGGTGCTACAGAGCGACGAGATGGACAGTAAGATGACGAGCTGCAGTTACGTGGCTCACGAGAGGCTGAGTTATGCTTTCTCGGTATGGAGGATGGAGGGAGCATGGTCCATGTCAGCCTCCCACTAGCCACCGCCCGGACCAGGCGAATCCAGCTGCCGAAGGGGTAGGTACCAATTTCTCTTCTCAGAGATGATGCTCTGTTGCCATTTGGCTGTGGGATGGGGTTCCCATGACTTACTTTGCCAGTCTAGCTTTGCCAGAAAGCTCTGTCCTGTATGAGGAGAGGTAGCATAGTTTGGTGAGATATGGGGATGCTGCTGGGCAAGGGGTTTGAGGCAACTGACCCAACAGTGAGGTGGGCAGTGTAGATGTGTCTGGCCCCCTCCACTCTCTCATGCATGTGAAAATTAAAAGAAAGACAAATTTAAAAAAAAAAGGAAACTTTCGAGCAGGCAAAAAATCAGATATGCTTCATTTAATAAATAAATAAATCAGCAAATTTCTGCTCCGTGGAGATGGGGGATCTGAGAGGGGAGACCTGAGAGCTGGTTGATGAGGGGCAGAGGGAGACCATTGTTGTATGAGATTTGCCAGAAAATGCTGCTTCAGGGAAGGGCTTGAAGAGAGGAAAAGGCAATCAGTACAACAGGCTGACAAAGCGATCCAAAACAGCTGCCGCTTCACTCCACTGCGCTGCACTGCCCTCCCTGCACCCAAAAACCCCAATGCCGAGCCATCGGCTCCTGGGGTGGTCACATCCTCTCCCAGCCAGGGGGGACCAGAAGGTCATCAGGACCACATCAGGGTTTGGAGACAAGCTCGCCCCAGGTTGCATTTCTCTTAAAAGAAACAAGCAGCAGATGTTGGCTGCAGCCCTGGGCTGTGCCCCTTCCCCCTCACACAATAAAAAGCAAACAAAGATAGAAGAAACTTCACCAAATTTTCATATTTGTTCAGTTTCCCTTCCCCAAAGTGCCAGTAAAGAAAAGGCTGGTGTTAGATGTAGTTTCTTACCTACTGCCATTGCTGAACTATTCCTTACCATTTTCTATTAGCTGAAAACTACTTCCTCTTAAATTGTTTTTGTAATATTCAGGGAAGGAGGAATGAAGAGTAAGGAAGGAGAGAGAGAGAAGAAAAAAAGAAAAAAAGGCCCTTAATAACACCCTCATCTCAAGCTAATTAAGCAGAGCAGCTCTGCATTGTGTCAGCCAGAGTTTGCGTACAGCCGGCCACTCTCTGGAGCTCAGTACATAAAGCAGAGCCCGCAAACCCATTTCGCCAAGCAAATACTCTAAAGGGAAACTCACCCCCTCCTCATAACTTCACACGTGATATAAAATAGAATAATTTCATCATGCAGATAATCAGCTCCTTAAAGACAAAAAGAAAGTTTATCCTAGCCCATTGGCCATCCTTTTTTAAATAGGTAAATCCATCTTTGTTTTGTTTTAGAAGCAATAAATGGCCCATCAAAAAAGAAAAAAAAAACAAAACAAAACAAAAAACCAAAACCACAAACCATTAATGCATTCGCTCTACCTTGTTTGAAAAAAGCCCAAAGCGACTCAGCTAGGACCTACTAACACTCTAAAATGCAGACTTAAAACCCTTTTAGAAACCGCTTCAAGTAAATGTCTCAGTTGCATCCTGAAACAGTTTGCGTTTTGGTGCTGTGATTAAGGTTTCCATGTACGTTTTGTGGGACTCCCCTCAAACATTAGGCCATTCAAAAATGAGTTACTCTATCCATTGCACAGGCTGTCTGTTTGTTTAAATAGGTAATGCCACTGTCATGGGGCTTATGGCTATTGCATGACTATATTTTGCATGCTGTGCCCTGATTTCAACTGAAAAAAAAAAAAAAAAAAAAAAAAAGCGCCAAACTCAAGTCGCCTTTTAAAAAGGATAAACCCTCCATTTATAAAACAAAGAGCTTTTTCCCATGCTAATCTGGCTAGAAGAGCTGCAGCAAATAGATTAAAAAAAAAAAAAACCCAAAAAACCAAAAAAAAACCAAAAAAAAACAAAACCAAAAAAACCCCAAACCAACAAAACTTACACGCAAAAACCCAGGCTTCTTGTCAAAAACAGATGTAAAATGTCCTGAACACATATTTCTTCAGCAGTTTAGATTGGCTGAATAGTAAAGTGCTGGGGTGGAACAATGCATTTATTCTGTTGTTTCCCAAATGAGCCATGAGCCAATGATGTTTTTAAAACCGTTATCTAACATGCAACCATTCCTCTATGAGACAGTACTTTAGCAGCAAAGCTTGCTTCTTTTTTTTTTCTTTTTATTTTTTAAACCGTGTCTAAAAGCCACTGTCAGTTGAATTGTTATCATTGCTCTGACAAGGCAGGTTTTATATGCGGATGTTCAGATTGTCCCTACTCAGAAGAAATTGTAGGTGACATTACAGGCTGCATGAAAAACCACAACATAGAGCCAAACCCCAAGGTACTTTGGGTTTGTTTGGGAGTGAATGGTTGTTCGGCATCTTTGCTGTAACCCAGCTGCCAGCCGGCCGGGTGGTTAGAAGTGGTTCCGTGCTCCATGTTTGCATGCTTTATAGAGGAAAGTGGCCTTTCCCCCCCAATCTCTCCTCTCTGTGCCTCTGTGTGTGCGTGCACACGAGTGCGGTTGAACTGTTGAAAATGTTGTTGACAAATGGCCTGGTGTGGTGCGGTGTCAAATTCTATCATTTATGGTGACAAAAATTACATGTGCCAACAACAGGGGGAAAAAAATTACAAAATCCTAGAGAAACTCTCAAAAATGGGCAAACTTAGCTATGTGGCATGACACAGACTTCTGCACAGGTCTGTTACGGCCAGGGGAGATTTTGTGCATAACATTGGATCAGCCTGTGCAGTCTTGATGGGAAAAAAAAAAAAAATCCCTTTAGAAATAGCTGTCTGAATTTGAGATCAGCTTCTACCTTTCCTAGGGAGCACTAAGAGCAGCAAACACTGGGTGAATATGAAGGACTGAGTGCCATTCAGGCTGGATTGCCATGGCTGTCCTTCCATTTCCCTGGGTTTCAGGGGAAGATGGGCAAGGAAGGGTTTTCTCCTTGGAGGAATGCTCATTCCCCTGCAAAAAATAAAAATCAAAGGAGCCTTATGATTAGAAAATCAGAGCCTTGGGAACTGGTAAAATGCCACCTGGCCTCCACGAACGCTAGCAGGTCATCGCTGCTTGCTCCTCTGGCCATCAGAGCTTTTCCTGTTCTGCTCTGTATAATTACAGGCAACTCAATCCCACAGTTTCAAGACAAACAGACACAGCTTTGCACTTCTATTAGTACAACAGGATGTTTCAGTAGAGATGTGAAGATAAGCCTTCCTTCCCAAAATTTCCTCATCTTCATCACCAGCACCTGTGACCCTTCCCTTGTAGCCACTTTCTTCTTTTTCCTTCTAAATATTCAAGATGCTCCAAACAGTGAAAAATGTTCATGAGGAAAGAAAATACATACTCTGTTATGCTGTTTAGTAGGGACAATCTTGTCCAACCAGAAAATCAGGAGTATCAACAAAGTATGAATGGGAAAAATTTATCACAGTAGGACCAGTCTGCCAGCAACCCTCTTCTTTCCATTCTCAGCAGGAGGTCTCAGGATGAGCCTTTTGCCTGTCTTGGGCTGGCACTAACACTAATAATACCTTTCCCATCTTTTTTTGTGCCAATGAAGCTGCATGCAACTTATGCTTGTGATACACAGCCGTCTTACCATTGCCCCTTCAGACTTACAGGGCTGTTTCCAGTATAAAATGCTAGCATCCTATTTCATTTTGTCCTTAGAGAAGCAAACAGATGTTATCTCTGCTGGCCCTAATTCCATACTATCTGGGAGCAGTGCAGTTAGCTGAGGGTGTTGTGACACTGGAACTAAGCCATTTTTGTCCCCAAAGCCCTATTTTTTTATATGCATCCTTAGAAAAATGTAAATATGTTTCCTTGACAGGAAGGATTGTAAAGTTTGGTATTTACATTAGTAGGCTTGTAGCAGGGAGGTTTCATCTTAGTGCATTTAAAAGCCCAGCGAAAAGCATTTTGGATCTTCTGTTTACGTTCATGTCTTTCCTTTGGAAGGAATAAAGCTGTTACACAGCAGACACCAAATACATTGCGGTCAGCCAGAAAACGCTCAGGCTCAGAGACCTTTGAAAGAGAGACTGCAAGGAAAAGGTTCTGGAGAAGGAGATATGAAAAAGACAAATCTACCATGGGCTAGGTGCATATCAGCTAATTGCTGATCATAAAGAAGTAGAGACATGTACGGTGGAGGGAAAATGTTGGCTCAAAACTGAAGGACCACTTAGAAGAGCAACAGAAATATGTTACTATTTAATCCACCATAGCCAGGGATGTGGTAAAAGTCCTATTGGGAGTGATGTGCATTGAAGGGTCATTAATGGAACAGTCAAGGTGTATATTTCCAGCTAAGCGGACCTATTTGTCTCCAGATTAGTCATCCTCACACCAATCTTCTGTGCAGAGTAGCTCTGATTTTAAGAGTGCATGAAGCATCTTCTCCTTTGTTTTAATGAAGATTGCAATGTTTCTCCTTTGAAACCTCCCTTTACATTCTGTCTTTCAGTGCTTTTTTGGGTGTATTTCATAGAGTTACAGGTAGGAGAGATAAATTAGCCTTGGAGATCACAACGGCCTCTTACGGAGCCAGGACAGATACTGTAATCACTGCCAAAATCCCTTTTGGGGACATTTCTTGTCACTCTTTCCCCCTAGCAATATCATTATTTTTATAGCTGTAGCTCTGAGAATCATTTCCATGTGATTCGGTCTGACTTTGAAATCTCAAAGCCTGAAATCTTCAGAATTTATGCCTTGCTGTAGAACTGTAAGAATGGTTTGATGAGCTCATGAACTAGTAAAGGAGTGCCACCAATAATCCCCAGCACAAAGCAAGCTTGACATAAAAACAGGGTATCAAAGGTACTGGGTGGGGAAACACACATTTCAGATATCTTCCCCCACCTCCAAGCTTTGAAGATTGGGAAAGGGAGAAAAAGGTAATTAAAACTAAGTGCTGTTCCATGAAAAAGAATATAGTGGGCCAGATCCTCAGCTGGCTCTGAGCAGCCTTTCTCCTTCTCACTAGTCAAAAATCCCAACAGACATCTCCGTGGATCCCTTTAAGTGTCTTGAAGTGCTATACACAGTCACTTTTCGTTTACAGAGAAGATTTGGAAGTGAGGAAAACCAATAATATCTCTAGCTGAATACTCATAGACTTATGCTAATCAAGAATTAAAAATAGTAGAAATATTTGCTGGGGCAGGAGGAAGAAGATTCTAAGTAAACTAATTTGATTTGTAGTTATAGAACATGACCACTCAGCAACAATTAATCATACACAAATAATAAATTAATTCACCCGGTCAATAAATCAAAGCAAGATACCCCTTACCCTCATACCCATCTCTTTAATAACCACTTTCATTCTGCAGCTGGTCCATACCAGGGCACAACTGTGCCATCAAGACCTATTTTTGCAATGCCCTTGTCCTCCTGGAAAAGGGAGCCAGTTAAGCACCAAAGAAGCTCCTCTCCATTGCGTACTCCCTCAGCTGAGCTCTTTGTAAGACTCTGCTGAACCTCCCTGGCACTGCTGACACTTCTGTGTTCTCTGCCTGAATGTGGATGGGTGCGTAAAACTCTGGTAGCTCTTTGGGATGTGTTTCTCCTACAGCATGAAAGTAGGGTTTTGTTTTGGTTTTTTTGGTTTTTTTTTTGTTTTGTTTTGGTTTTGTTTTTTTTTTTTTTTGAGGGGGGTGGAGAGGGTGTTCGATTGGTAAAAATCAACCATCACCTTTACAGTCTGAGGTTTTCAGTATTTAGCATTAATGATGGCTTTCCCTGTGGGAATAAAATTAAAAACTAGGGAAAAAAAAAATCAGCCTTTCTCCTCCAAAAAGGAGTTGTCACATCATGGAAAGTAGCATCTGGAATCTGGAGATAGGAGGATATTTCTGGAGAAGGGTGAAAGCGCAACAGGGAGGATTTTAATATCACTCCCATAAAAATATTAAATAAGCAACAACAACTATGAGGCCCTATTGCTAACGAAGAGTTTCAAAGAGGCCGTCTGATCCCTGACCTCTCTGGACAGCCCTTGAGTGAGCCTTTTGAGTGAAAAAAGTGTTTTTATCTAAACCTCTGAATTATACCTAGGAAAGGCTGCCTGGATACTTTCCCAAACTAGCAGCCAGTGGGCGTTTGTCAGAGTACGGACTTTCATCCTGCTTGGGCCAGGGTCTCTGTGGTAATGGGGCAGCCAGACATCCCAAGACCTCTCCCAGGGGCTTTGTTAGCGAACTTCCATCTGATTTGGGGTTTTTCTTGCCTTTTACATTTCAACAAGGGATGAGAGTTAGGCAGACTCAGTCTCACACTACTTGCAAAAGTCACCAAACATCAAAATTAAAATAAGCATTATGTCCTACCCTGTACAGTGAGCTGTAATTCCTCCTCTTCCTCTCAACTTCTCCTCTTTATTCTTTAATCCTTATTCTTTCAATGGTCTTTCCCAACCAGGCAATTCTGTGATTCTACAACCAGGTCTTGGGAAACAGAAAAAAGGGAGAGAGGAGAAGAGACAGATGTCTGCTGGTTCCGTTTGATATATATTTACTGGAAGAGGTCCAGTAAGACTCTACAAGCTTTAATTGAATTCCTAATAAGATAGTCTTGCCTTGTTAACTGTCATCCCCAAGAAGCAGCTTTACCATTTCCTTAAGAGATATTAGACCTGCCAAACACACTCTTTAAAATGTATGAATTAGGTTTCAGATTAATTTACCCACCAAAAATCATTGTGCAGTAATTTACATGATTATGCTTCAATGTAAGCTGTTTAGGTCTCCTTTAAAAATCGTATGTTTATGCTTAAAAATAAACAAACTAAATTGCCCAGCTAGGAGAGATGTGGGGGGGATCATTGCTGTGCTGAGCCCCCTGCTAAAAAAAAAATTAAAAAAAAAAAATTATTTGCTGATTCAGCTTGGAAAATCCAATAAGGTGGGATGGATCCCGGGAGAGGCAGAAAGCAGCATTTTACATGTTGGGGGGATTTCCCAATGCATTCATATCCAGTGTCCCAAACACCAAGCTCCTTAATAATATTTATTTGCCAGAAGGACTCCAGACAACCACAAAAGCACATTTAAGAATGACCCTTACAGCATGTTTCACGTGTATTGTGATGAAATCTTGCTGTATATTATGGCTCGTTAAAAGAAATGCCTATCCAAGAGGAGAAGCTCTTGGAAAGAAGAGAATCATGGGGGTATTAAAAAACTCAAACAGCAAAACCAACAAGAACAAAAATAAAGGCAGACTCAGGAGAAAGGCAAACAGACAGGTACATCCCAGTATACAATTTACAACAGATAACAGGGTGGTTTATCTTCAGTTAAGGGCAGTAAAGGACTTCAACCCACTGCAGAAAGCACACCTGGGGAGCACTGCAGTACCCAAATATCCCTCTGCCATGATCTCACAAATGCTGTCAGCAGCGTCCTTGTTCAGCAGCACAGAAAACCCACCCTGAACATGCTTGGGACAGCGAGCGGAGCAATGAAAGGACATTTTGTTGTTGAAAGAAAAGCAGTGAAATTAATTTTGCTGCTTTCATTCTGACATCTGAACAGCCCATCCCAGTGCACCTGCTGCATACCTCTGCCAAAAGGTAACGTATGTAATGGCACTTATAGAAGTGTTGTTCATTTAAGAAAAAACTCTAAGCTCCTACTTGGGTGTTTACAGCCAAGTCCCTGGAGGAAGGAGCTGCAGCAGGCTGAGTTGCACACATGGTCTGGTCCAGCAGGAGCCCTAGCACCCATGGTTGCTCACCCCAAGCAAAGGGGCAGAGTGGGGTGCACATTATTGGATATGAGTGATACATCCTCACACTAGAATTGCTATGGGCACAATGGGGCTGACAGGAGAATAGCATCTGGGGCACAATCAAACCATTAAACGAAGCAATTAGGATGGAGCAAAAAACCCCAGTTCTTGATGTGTTGAAACTGAGTGCCTGCTTCTCGTTGCAGGCTTCCCTCACCAGGATGACCAGCACCACCTCCAATGCCATGTACACCAAACTGTATGCCGCAGACACCTTACTCCAGTTCTTGTGAGCTTAAGCCTTTCTTCCATCCAAACACACAGGCAAACTTACCCAACAGGCCGTGGCACTCAGGGCATCAGTGGGTACCTTGACATGGGATGCGTGTCAGGAATTAAGCCCCTTCAGAAGCATCTGCATGGAACCAGAGTTTTCGGCTACTGACTTAAAAATCCATGCATACAACATACTAATGTGTATTTTTTACACATTAGATGAGATGGTTATTCTGCATCTGTTAATTTATTATTTTACCTGAGGAACTAAAAAAATTTTCTAATATCAGTGCGTCCTTTTTACTGACTCTAACTGCAAATGTGATGCTTCTGGCATGATCCTGCGATCTCTGTGTTTAAAGCTCTCTTCCTCTTTGTTGGGATTTTATGCAGTGAACGACCAGATGTTTTGCAAGAGGTCCTTCATCCTTTGCCACAAGAAGGGCTGTTCGATCTCTCTTTTATGCCCTATGGGTCTGAAAAACGTTTGCTGTTGGATGAGTGCTGGAGAGTAGCTGAGCATCCACTTTTTCACCATCTCCCCTGTAGAGAAGTGATGAACTTACCCTTCGATTTTCATGCAGAAAGGCTATTCAGAGTATCATCATTTTCAACTATTGGAGCAGCAGTTTAGTCCCCAAGAGCAAGAGATCCCCTTGGAATCACTGAAAACTAACAACCTACTTATCTATCCTTAAAATAACTTGATGAGCGCAGAGGAGCAACTCAGCAGTAATTTACATGTTCATGCCAGGGAAATTAGTGCAGAGCCCCATAAAAAGTTCTCATCATTCCAAAATAGAACTACAGGTAGCCCCTGGCCAATGCCATGTGCCCAGAGGTCTGGGGCATTTTCAGCAGAGAATCATGAACTCAAAACGCACCGATTTTCAGTAGGACTGAGTTAAGCTGAAAATTGTACTTTTAAGTGCTGTTTTAAGTCAGGTAGTACTTTCGCTTTCAATGAGTGGTAAAGGGTAAATATTTTATTTTAAAGGATTCAAAGGGAAACAGACATGACTTAAAATTGAGGTTACTTCTTAGCTGTTAATTACATCAAAACGAAAGAGAAATACTCAGCTTAAAGAGTGACTGACATCAAATGCATTTCCCTTTATTGCTACTGGTTTATTGATCTCAAATATATTATTCCACCGCAATCAGAAAGGTGTTCAGAAGTACCAGAGTCCATTTTATATGTGTCCAGTCACCCCTGCTCCTACAGAAAATAAACTTCCTGTTTATAGTGTGTTCAGTGCTATTTCCTAATGCCCTGATTTTACCCCCTGCACAAATCAGTTGCAATGTATCTTAGTTCCCCATTGCCATCCTTAATCTTTCATTTAGCCACTACTACAAAATCCCTTACAGCTTTAGCACCATTTGAATTATTTTAAAATATAAACGCTCTTTTAAAATAGAAAATCCACAGGTTCCCCCCCTCAAATTACTTCTCTGCCTCACTGATCAGTCTGCCTTTCAGCTCTTACTTCAACCACATTCTTACAATAGTACATATAGTCAAAATATTTCAAAATTAAGGGCTTGGTTGGTTGGTTGTTTCTGCCACGGCAAACCAGCAGACCCAGCTTGATAAAGAAGCTTGGAGAACCCCACGAGGAACAATTCCGTGCAAGCCTTCCCACTGCATGCAGATATGCATCTTGTCCATGCAAGCTGTATGACCCCATGCTGAGTACTCTCAGTTTAAGCCCATCTTACTAAAGGTCCTTAAACGGGTCCTCCAAACAGCACCTTGCCTATGCAAAGGGCATTCACCTGTGCCATTGGTACCACCAATTTGTTCCCTGGGAATGACAGCAGTCCCTGGTGCAGAAAAGCCTTAAAGACCACACTGCAGTATGGGCAACAAGCTCCTGGCCACAGGGTAGTGTCAATCACACGCTGGAGCTGGACATAATGTTTTTTTCATGGGTCGAGGCCAACATGGCTCAAATATGCTTTGAGAAGCAAGGGTTAACACTGCCGCGGTAGATGCAAAGGAGAGGACAAGAGGAAAGCTTCCTGGACCGATTGCAGGCAGCCCAGGCCAGGACTCAATGCCTGAAGCTTTGCAAGGGATTTGGTTTCTGGGACTGTTCAGGGAACTGCAGAATTTTGAGTTGTTCAGTTGTGTTTTATAGGTGTAAATGCAATCACTGAGGCATCTGGAGCTGTGACAGGATCAGGAAGGTGACTCAGGAAAGTTGTTGGCCTAATTGTGCAACATACAACAGGGCTTTTGCCTGCATTCAAGCTCACCAGATGCAGCTGGTTCACTTCTTGCAAGTGTTCACATGAGCTGGCCATGCATGAAAATGTCCACACCAGGAAAAAACAAGCCAGCCTTGAACACAGCTTCAGTTTGAGGGCTAAGCACTTTGCAGGGGCTGCCGGAATCCCAGCGTTTAACTGTAGTCCTGTTCCAGCCCCAGCATCTCACAGCAGGACAGGAACCGTCAAATTTGGGCTCTGGATCCCCCTGGCTGCCAACAACCCAGCATCACACTGGGATGTAGCCCTATCAGGTTTTACCCCAGCAGATCCAGGAAATATCAGATGCGGTTGAGAGGCAGATGAGGCTTTTCCTTCCATTTTCATTTTCTTAGGAAACTAAGTAATTAAAAATATTTAAAAAAAAAAAAAAAAAGGGGGGGGGAGGGGGGGGGGGAAGAAAAGAAAGAGAAAAAACAGCATTTGGCAGCAAGCAGAGGGTGGGGATCCCTGCCAAGGCCTGGACAGCTGTACCTTCTTCACTAGCAAGTTGTGTGATCAGTGAGAGCTGTACTGAAAGCCAAGAGGAGTTACCATAGCTGCCACATTGCATTTTGCTGATCATCCCACTGGGAGACACCTTAAAGAAACAAACCCACCCTAACAGCTACGCCAGCACTCCACTCCACCATGCATCAGAGGAAAACTATGGGTGACCTCTCAAGATGTGTGTTAGGTTTCCCCACACACACACCCCTTTTCCCAAGTCTCCAGCCTTTCTGATCCAAGATGAGGGGACAGGGAAGGAGAAGAGTAGTTGACGCAGAACCATTTTTTCCATTTTCTGCAGCCTCACTTGCGTACAGAAGGCTCCTGCCCCTCCCGTTCATGGCCCCGCAGCACTCCCGTGGTTGGACCTTCCCGACAGCTTGAAATAACCCAGGAAATTGTGCAAAAGCCCCGGCGGGTGCAATCCTGCCCAGCTGGAGGCACGCACAGCTTTACGGCCAGCACCAACCCACCCCAGTCTACTGCAAATCTTGAAGGTTTTGCCTGGTAGAGTCTTAAAAATAGCCAAGGGCAGAGTCACATCAGGAGGGTGGGAGATGTAATGAACAAGAAGGAGCTTTGAGAAGCACCGATGGCTCACAGAGTGCTTGGCTCACAGCAGACACCCGCAAGAAATATTCCTGTGAGTCCCAGGCAATGACTGAGGGGCACCTCTTTTCTTCAAGAGAAAAGACCTGTTTCCAGGTGTATTCTCTGCTCTGTCTGTCTCCTGTATGACAGCCAAGTGCTCTTCAAGGTTTTGAGATTTATTTTTAAACTCATCAGTGAAACAGCCTTCTGACCTCCATAGCCTTCTTTCACATAGCCCGCATGGATATTCTTGTTTCTGTTATAAAGCTCATTTTCCCTGTAAACATCTCCAAGGAGCTGTGCTTGCTCCTAAGCCACATTGAAGTAGTTGGTCCCCAAACTGTAGCACAAACATCCAAATGTGGCACAAACAGCCACTCTTCTTATCCTAGCAGCCCCATAATCAGCAGTTTCTCAGGTTGAGAGAGATTTGTTTGATGAGAAGCTGGAAAGTCATAGGCACAGCTTGCTCCTAGGCACTTGCTGACTCAGCATCATCTGGCACTAGAGGGCAGGATACACTATTAAAGGATACGATAGGTTCGAGGGTGCATCCGAGGGGCACATCTCAGGTACCTCTAACAGGCAGTATATAGCATACCTGGGAGCAGTCAGCAGCTGCCTCACTGCCCAAATCAAAGACGACCCAGATTTTGCACTGAGCACATGCCACAGCAGTGAGCACCAAGACAGCAGTGCCTAATTATTTAATTTGGGGTCAGAACGCTGAACAGTATCAGGGTTACTTCCAACACATTGCAGTCACAGCTGCCTGCTGCTGCCTGCTGCTTGCCAGCCATCTAATTCAAGGTGAAATATTTTTCTCTCCGAGGAAGATGCTCTGAGTGATGCTCAACAACATCGTGCAGCAGGTTCTGATCAAAACCATGCAGCAGGCACAGACAGGCTGCATGGAAAGTGCTATGGCTGAGATTCTTGGAAACAGCCTTTCACGCACATCAAGCAGCTGATGTTCAGGCAGCTTTCAGTGTACTTCTATGTAGAAAATCTGTTTTTAAAATAAGATCTCACTACTTTCTCTCGTGTGTTTTTCTATGTACATGATTAAAGATGTACTGTCTTCATCTTAACAGGAGATTTGTAGATTAGCTCCAGACAAAACAAATACAGATTTACTCCATTCCTTTACAGACAACCACTTCAATAAACAACCAAAATTTTAAAAGATTACTCCAAGCAGGTCATGCATGCAGTCCTTTCATTAGCTAAAACCTCACAGAATTGGCAGGCTTCAAGAGCAAGGTAATTTGTGGTCTAAACACAAGAAAAACTTCCCTCAAGTCTCCCAGACCTCTGAGCAGGGAGGTCCTAATCCTGTAACCACAACATGCCCCCCTGCGCCATAGTGGGTGCAGGATACTCTGTACATGGCTGCAGAAAATACTATGGGCTGAGAGCCAGGAGCAGCAGGTTGCACCCTGAACGTTCAATATGTTTTGACATCACAGCTTGCAATTGGCAATAGAGGCTAAATGGATTAGGTTGCACCAGTGCAGCAAACCCCAGGCAGAATGGAATCTGTTGCTCCCAGTAGCTCAGCAAACAGTGCAGGCACAGTATGAAGCAAGCTTCACTCTCGGCTGCTGGTACCCACAGGTCTGTCAGAAAGCATCTGCTCTTCACAGAGGGGCTGAACTCCTTTGAAATATAAAGATCACCTAGGGAAGTTATCTTCCTCTACTCAGAACTGCTGAGGCCACACCTTGAATACTGGATTCAGTTTTGGGCCCCTCACTACAAGGACACTGAGGTGCTGGAGCTGTCAAAAGTAGGGGAACAAAGCTTCTGAAGGGTTTAGAGCACAGGCCTTATGAGCGGCTGATGGGCTTGTTTAGCCTCAAGAAGGGAAGGATGAGGGGAGGCCTTCTCTACAACTACTTGAAAGGGCATTGTAGCTAGGTGGGTGTTTATCCCTTCTCCCAAGTAACAAACAACAGGACATAAGGAAATGTGGAGGCTTACACCAGAAATAAAGAAAAATTTCTTCCCTGCAGGGATCTGAAAGACAAGTATATGTGGTGCTGGGGGTAAGTGTTCAGTTTTGACTGGGCAGTGCTGCATTAACAGTTGAGCTCAACGATCTTACAGGTCTTTTCCAGCTTAAACAATTCTATGGTTGAGGTGTTCACTCACTAACAAGCAAGATGCTGTACCCACAGAGCTCTCTGTGCTGCAGCTTTTCAGCTGTGTGGCTCTGCACTGAGCAGCCCCTGCTCAGAACCTGCATTTTAAGCAGACACCTGAAAACACCATAGGGAGAGCTTTCAGGACCATAATCAAGAGGCAAATGAGAGAAACAAACCCCAATATATGCCTATCCAGTAAAATTCTTAGAAGAGAATCAACAAAAGCTGTGGAATAGAAGAAATGTGGGCTTCAGTCACAGTTTGGCAGTGGAGATGTCTTACCTCTGCTTTGTGGCTGAGGAACTAAGTGGGGATCTGTACCCATACACTTGGTTGCTGTGAAATGGGGCATTTTGCAGGACAGCAAATTGGGATCCTTTGCAGAGATGACGGTTGCTGAAGGAGTCCTCAGCTTCCATCTGCTCTGTTCATTTCCAGCTTGTTTCATACTGCTGCTTTTGGAGGGGGCTGTGCACATCTGTGCTCTGAGTACCATGGGATGTTGGAGCTAGCTCTGCTCAGCTAGCCAAGGCCCTTCATTGGGATAGTTCATACCAGAGTCTCTGGGCTAATTGTTAGTTCAGCAGCACTTCAGTTATCACATACCATTTGATGCAGTGGGGCCAGCAGGTTTTGCTGCCCTTGCACCCATAACCCACCCTGGAGACATTTATCTTCACTGTGTCAGAAGCATAGGAGCCAGGCTGAACATACTACTGTGTGACCTAACACGTCCATGCAGTTTTGATCAGTGGATGGTGCCCCAGTTTCCTCCCTGAAAAGAAAATGCTAATGGTCCTCCTTTCAGTGCCTGTTGCCTGCCCACTCTGTAGCCTCCCTGTGAGACAAGACCTTACTACAAGTGTAAGAGATCCACATGCAACCAGACTGTTTTTTCTCTGCCCAGTTCTGTGCTTCCCAGTCAGCCTATCCTCCTTGCTGGTCGTCTCACCATGGCAGAGAACATCCTCATGCTGGATTTTTTTTTGGGTGTTTTTTATATCCCAGAGGGATCTGACTTGTTGCCAAATAGAAACTGGCTCTGCACTGGGGCCAGGCTGAGCAGCCCATCTACAGCAATTTATATGCATTTCACAGCTTCCCATTTCAGCAATCTAAATTACAGATGTGTGCTTCAGATTTGGATAGAGAGACAAAACGGAAGGAAAAAGGTTAAGCAGCTCTGTGAGTCACTCCAATACACGACCTACTGTTGATTTAGAAACCTACCTCAACAGTAAATACAGAATAAAGTTCTCCAAACTGTTTAACCTTTTGTATTCTGGCCAGCAAAACAAACAAATGAGAAGAAAACATCTCTCCAGAGTCAGAAAATAAATAAATCTGGAAAATCTGCATCAGTGGATTTAGTACCAAGAGGGGGGGGAAAAACCCACAAAACACAACGAAAAAAACAAAACCCCAAACAAATAGCAGACATGAAAGGCAAAGAGACAGGCACACACATTAATGGAGCAGATAACACGGAGAGCACAGAGAGCAGGCTGTGCTGCTCTATGGGAGCTGCTCCAGCCAGCAGAACACTGCAAAAGCAACAAATGTCCAAACTGGCAGAGGAAGGCTTCACAATTCAGTAAGAAAACACAGCTCGAAACCTGCTCCTATCAAAGACAATAGGAAGACTCTCATTTAACAGGCACCAGCACCTACTTCGTGCAGGAGAGCTGTTTACACCCAAACTCTTCTTAGAGTTGCACAAACTCGACATGGCTGCTGTAACACTTTTATCTATAAGTAGTGTGACTGCTGCTTTTGGGAGTCTGGAAGCACCAAACTGAAGGCAAAGGATATCTCAGCTGCATAACTCGGCAAGAACTCAGTGCATATTTGGCAGCAGGCATTGCATAGAGGCAGGCACAGAAGCATTTGTGGGAAAATTAACTTTGCCATAGGCAGAGTATGCATGCATCAGTGTTGAGGAAGCTCTGCAGAAGGCTAGTATTGAAGACACGGAGCAGGCTGTGCACAGAGGTGTCCTTATCTCTGCTCTGGAAACCACTGTAATTTCTGATAACAGCCGAACCATAGAAAAAAACAAGATCTTGTTAAATAATTTTTGTCTTCAAAGCACAGGGTGTAGCAGCGGAAGGAGAGCTTTCCCTGGGATTTTAGGCACTGAGTGGGAGTTGAGAGAAAGGCTAGCATCTGCTGGTCTCAGGGTACCACCAGGAGAATACTACACAAGGATCTTGAGGAGTTCACTTGGGCCAGAGCCATCTCGAGGTCTCCAGCTAAAACAGTATTGCTAAAAATCCATGCACAGTGACTTTGGGGGGAGACAAGGGAACTTTAGAGTCTCAACAGTTGGAATGATTATAAGGAAAATTGATGAGCAAGCACTTACAGCATAAATCAGACTTTGAATGTTTAGGCATGCCTTAAATCACCAATGCTGTGGCTCAGGTTCACCACAGAACTGTCATAGATGGGACATATTTGTATCTCTTTCTCTTTAAAAATAAATAAATAAAAATTACCATTATGGTCAGCACACAGATGCAAAACCCAGGGCAGATGTAGTACACAGTGTTGATGAATAGTAATTCAGACCCAAATACCTCTTGGACTACTTTTCTGCGTTGACTTCCTAGATCGGGAATACAACCCTCCTCACTTCCACTTGTGCAACAGTGCCAATCACTGCTGAATGCAAGACTGAATTTCTATGTCAAAACCCATGCCAATACCTGGAGCATTTCTCTTCACCCTGCTGTGAAAGTCCTCTTGTGTTTCTGCAGCCTCTGAACAGCCTATGCCCCTGGTTCCTCTCCATTCCCAATCAGTTGTCAGTCTCCCACGTCAGGCACGAACTAAGAATTTCAGACAGTATACTTTGAGCTGTTATTGCTAGTATGGAACTCTTCAAAGATCAAGCTTTTCCATCTAAAGCCCAAAGACTAGAAACATTTGCTATTAAAAATACTACACCGGTTAAAATATTGCATGCTGTGTTAATAGCATTCTTATTAAATAAATAAAATTATGTGGGACTTTAATAAAATACCAATACAGCTAGACATCATAACAGTGAGAAAGGTTTCTGGTGCAGAAAGGAAAGTAGAAAATATCAGGATCTTTGTATTACAGATGTTGAGAAAGGAATGTTCCAAACTCGTGGGTGTTTTCAGATGTGTTTCTATACCTTCGTCTATTCCTTTTTTTCACACTTTGCTGTAGGCCTTAAACACACTGGAACTTACTTGCTACAGGTAGAAAACTGCAGGATTCTGCTCCATGCTGCAGTCTCTGCTGAAAAGTAGGATCTTGGGCTGATGCACCTTTTTACAGCATAACTGTAACAGATGATTCCTGGCAGTGGGAAGGAAGTAGAGGGAATTTAAGCATCAGCTCTCTTTGAGGCAGGACAAAGTCACACTGATGACATAAAAGAATTTTGTGCTGCTCTTGAAGCCCTATTTGAGGAGGAGCTTTAAGAAGTATGGTCAGCAATATTACAGAGAGTTTCCAAGAGGACACATGCTCACACATATCTCCCTGCCCTTCATTGACACTAAGCTGAACCTTACAGACAGCAAACAGACCAAAACTGGGAGAAGACATAAGACAACAACTGAGAGAATCTGAACCAAGGGATGGTATCATTTACTGTGCTCTTACTTCAGCAGAGGGAAGTGATGGAGCAAAGCACAGAGGTGGCAAAGGAAGCTGAGGGGGAGGAAGGAGGAACAAACTAGAAGGAGCCCAGGAGACCAACAGCAAAGGAAGCAAAGGGCCTTTGAAATTGGGGAAGAGGCAACATACAGGCTGGGATTGATCACAATGGGAAGCTGAGTCTGACCAGGCATCACTTTAACAGGAAGGACCCTGCTCACACTGGAGATCTCTGGCAATCCATAGGCATTTCCTTGGCTCTTTCATGACTAGAAGCAATCCCCAGCCAACAAGGTGACTTGGCTGGCTGTCATCAGAGGTGATCCCCTGGCCAGGTAGAGAGTCCCCAGAAACTAAGCACCTTGTCCACAGCCTTTGCACAGTGGAAGATCTTTGCAGGCATGTAAAAGGAGAGAAAATTCCCCCAGAACAGACAGAAACCACCAATTTCTGCAGTCAGAGACTAGCTTGCATAATCAGGCACAGTTCGACTGAGAAAGGATAAACTGAACTTTCATTAACAAAGAGTAGACAGGAAGAGTTTGGATGGTTTAAAGCCAGACAAGTTGGAGAGCCCTATCCCTTAGGTTTAAGACCATTCAATAATCAGAGATGAAACAGCCAAGTGAGGTGATGTGAGCAGAAACAGGCATCTCTGAAAGGAAAAGCAAGGCCAGAAGTCCTCTTTAGTCTCTAGAGCTTCTGTGATATAACACATTTCAGCCAGCTTTGTTATTTCAGCCCTACCTATTTTGATGGTAGCACTAAAACACTTGAAAATGTGTATAGGTCCTTCCTCCATACACATCAGGATAATTCTGCAGTATATCATGCCTGGTAAAGTGCTATAATTGAATAATGCAGGAACATTCTCCAATGAGGGACTGAGGGGAGGGAAGGGCGGGGAAGGAAAGGAAGAACAAAATATTTAATAACTCCCAAATCATTAAAAAAAATCATTAGCTATTATTTCAGCTGTGTGACCTCCTGAAGGGACTTTCTAGAGGGCCAGATTATGCAGTCAACTGAAAATATAAATAAGTATGGAAAGGGCAGAGATCATTTTGTTCAGCCAAATTGTGTGGGATGTCAGGTTAAGTTTCCTGTAGGGTGCATCCATGCACTTCCAGAAGACAAGTGTGGCCAGGCAGCTCCCCCAGTCAGAGGACACCTCCCCAGCCGACAGGCAGGGCACAAACAAATGAGTTATTCTCATCTGGGGAGTGCTGATTTCCAAAGACTTCCTGCCAGTCCCGTGGGGACAGAAGCACATTGCATTGCTGCAAGATTTCCAGCTGCAGTTCAAGTGGGCAGCAGCTTCAGGCACATCGCAGAGAATAGCTCTCAGCCAGGCACCCTGCTCTGGACAAGGGCCTTTAGCCTCACTAGCTGCAGCACCCCTATTCAGGTAGTGGAAACTTCTGAGTTCCTTTCCATTTGCATTTCTTACTTCTTCCACCTTCTAGGAAAAGGAATGTGCCACAAGAACCAGCCAGACTCCCTCCCTTAAAACTTTCATTTGCTGAGGTGGATTTAAATAGCTGTTGGTTTCAGGAAGCCTTTAAAGTTGAGGAATTGCTGATCCTTAGAAACCTATTTACCTTTCCAGAGAGGGTGTAGTAGGAAATACAGCTACTCACATTTGCTAAGAACTGAGGATCAGGTAGAAGAGGAGGCTCTTTCCAGGAGGTGTGATGTCTAAAACCAGAATCTCTTTGGCCACCTGTGGTATCCCTATGGTTGTTCTCCCTAGCAGGTGAACGCCAGCTTTGCAGCGTTGCATGTACTCACATACATGCACCGCAGTATTTGCTGATCCAGGCAAGTGCTGTGCATGGTATGTGTGTGTGTGTGTGCAGCATACACACAGATATGGAGACATCTGTGCCTGATTAAGAGTGGAAACCAGAAATTTCAAAAGAAAAACAAAAACATCTTTAACTGGTAAAAAGCACAGAGGAGTGAAAACAGCTTATATTAAGTCACTATAGACACCCTATTCTTGTCCACATCTACAGTATATTTAAAGCAAGTATAGTTAATAGGGCATTACAAATGATCTCTATATTGTGTATAGAAACACAGACACGCTCCTCTAAACAACAGACCAATGCTTCCCTATACCAACCTGTGTCCGATTTGATTTCCTAACAAGCCTTTAAAGCTCTCATTCCAATGGTTAAATGTAACACCTAGCCTCCCTCATGCTCTGCAAACATGCATTTGACCTGAGGAATAAAAATTAGCTAAGGAAACATCCTGCTGTACTGCAAACCTAACCTCCAAGCAAAACTCAGTTGTATAGAGCAGAAAAGCTGTTTGGCATCAGCTGCAAATTCAAGCAGTCAGAGAAGATGCCCACCAACAACAAATTCACACAGGCACAAGCTTAACTTGGATCTGCACATTTTAGGACAGTTTGTGAAATTCAGAGAAAAACATCCCTGCCAAAAAGAAAGGTTGTTTGGGTTTTAAAAGATGCAGAGAACTCCTCTTCCTTCCCCCTAGAAAGAGGATTGCATTGGTACTGTACTGCAGTAATGCAGGTTATTAGCTCGTGGGAACTTAGCAGAGTTCAGACTCAAAGGTTCAAATGAGTCCAGTTTGCAGCTGGCAAACCTAAACAAGACCAGTCAGCTGGCGTTGAGCTGAGTCATCCACACTAATTTGGTTGAAAACATTGACTTAATCTATTCATTTAATCACTGAAATTCAAAAAATCCTGACAACTGAAGACAAGAAAATATACATCTGTCTTTTGCAGAATGACAGACTGGAAAACACCATGTAAACCAATTTTCCAGAGCTTTTTCTAGGCTTCTGTGTGCAGTCTGCATACAAATCAAGTTCTTGGTAGGCATTTTCTGGCCTATTCTGATTCAGTAGAGCACACATCCTTAGTCCATGTGCTAAATCCCACTGAAGCCAACGGCCCATATTTGAACATTGGGCTTACAATTATATTCTTCGCTAAATGGATACAAGCTAAAGATATGCTCACATTTTCTGGTCCTTTAAAAGCAAAGGGATTTCATCTTTGTATGTTTCTTCCTCCAGGAGTTTGAGCCTGATGGAGCAAGACTGCTTGTTTCCCTCTGAGAACCAGTAGTAAGGGAGCAATCGATTTTGGTTTACCTCTTGTGAAGCCATAAACTCCATAAGTGTGATGGAAAACTGACATGGCAGCTTTTCAGTGGATAGTTTATTTATAAGGAAGAAAAATGAAGCAGTAACATAGAAAGCTGGTAGAAAGTAGAATACACCATCTTCAGTGTCCACTCTTAGGTCACAGATACACATAAAAATAATTTAAAAAATTAGATAGTCACTGTAGAGGAAATGAAAACCCTCAGGACATTAGTTTATGGGAGTGCACTTTTGGAGCAGAGAAGGGGGTTGGGTGGCTTTCATCCTGGTGGGGAGATCACAGCACCATCCAGGCTGCAAATATGTTGCTAAAGAGGTTATGATTAAGATCTTTCTCCTGCTTCCCATTTCTTGCCCAGCATCACCCACGTAACTGTTTCAGGAAAGACTGTAAAGCAGCTGACCAACCTCAAGCCAAGTTATAAGCAATGATGCTGGGCTTATGAGTCCTGGAAAAATGAGTGATTCAGGGTTGCTCACAGTTCCTGCTATCTCCTCAGGAGACTATGCTCCTGAAGTAGGAGGACAACATCAGAAACCACAAAAATAATAATAAAATATTTCACCCATGATTAGCCCCAAGGGAGATTCTCAGCCTCTGTTTGATTGGCCTCCTCTCCAGAAAGCCCTGCCATTACCTTAACTAGGAGCCCCTCCAGTAGTCATCACTGCCTGAGGTGCACAAAGAGGCCTGAAGAACAACATGGACATTCAAGCATTTGGTTGGTGAGAACTAACCAAGAGGTCTAAATCAAAGAAAACAAGACCATACTGAAGTATAGCATATTCAAACAAAAACACTCTCAAACCAAAACAACTCTATGCAGAGTCCAAACCCACTTCTAGCCATACAAGTAACCATAGCTCCTAGCACTTGTGCTGCCAAGGTCCCTGATGCAAAGCTGTGCTGGGCACCCCCAAGGCCACAGAGAATCAGCCTTGAGAAGAGACTAGCGAGGAGACAAGGAACAGATGAGTGGGCGGCAGTCATGCTTATAAACACCAAGGCTGGGAAGGAAGCTGAGGAGCCCCTCAAGCTAAAGCACAGTAGCTCAGTGAATGTACTCAGGCTGCAACCTGGAAGGCTGGTTTAAAGTATGGACAATGCCATCTGCATGGAAGGTGAAAGCTGTGAAGTTTATGAGAAGGATTGTACAATGTGATGCATGAGGAAAGGCAGAAACAGGCTCAAAAGAGAAGGACCCAGGATGGCTCTTGCAAGGCTTGTACCTGTTGTAATGTAGTTGTCAGATCACTGAAGACAGAGAAGCAAGAGCCTCTGCGCAGTAGATACAATGAATGCAAAGTAAGCCACGATCTCCCAGCACACTTATCCAAAGTGATCATCATTCCCAGTGGCATAGGCTTGTCCTCAACCATGTACATCATACTTGAAAGGCAAATGTAGCTGACCTGATATGCAGCAGGGCTCCTGTCCCATGCTGTACTTACCTCAGCCCCTCAAGCTGTCTGGTGACTTTCTGTGAAGCACAGCGTGGCTAACATCTCCAGCACATGCTGGAGTGCCTCACTTGATACCAAGTACTTTTTACCCCAGCAGGACTGTCTGGCATATAAAAATGTAAGTCCCTCTGCACGAGGGCAACATCCTGTAAGCCCACGTATTTTGAAGAGTTGGTCTATTCGTGCATAAGAAAAAAAAAAAAAAAANAAAAAAGATCAGAGTAGCTTTATTGACTGTGGTGGAGTTAAGCTGGTTTATTCCAAGTGAGAATTTGGCCCCTTGACTTCAATGAAGTTGTGTTGATTAATCCCAGATGGAGACCTGGGCTGGTACAATCCCCTCCAAAAGTCCTGGGAGGTTAGTAACACATAGACTGAATCACCACCGTTACTCAGAACCTGGGTGGTTATCAAAAAGCTGCACCTGCTGCTGTGAGAAATGCTGCCAGGCAAGGGCCAAACAATTGCCATCACCGGCTTCAGAGACTGGGGTGTGGTGAGCAAGGGCACATTCTTCAAACACTGCCTCATGCTAGGAGGAAGATGCCAAAGTAGCACCCTTTCCTCTGAAAACATCTGGGAATGTCACCCAGGATGTGAGTCCTGGCACTGCCAAAACTGGTGACGTTCACTATGCTGGGGAAGGAGACAGAGGAATCCTGCTTCTTCCCACTAATGGCATTTGGTGATGCTCTGTAAAGACTCATAAGTGCAAAACTTGAGGATTAAATTCCTCTCACTTCAGGGAATCTGCCTCAGTGTCTGTTTGCCAGGTTTGAAGAGCAAACACAGATTCATGCAGCAAAAGGAAAAGTTTCTTTCCCCCTCCACACACAAAGAAACCAGAGTGTTTTCTCAGCAGTCATCTCCAAGGCTCTCTCAGGGCAGGCAGTGTTGTTTCCCAGTCTTATAGGCATAAGTGCCACATTTCTTGTGGGGAATGAATGCACAGAAAATTGAAATCACTCAACTTTCACAGCAGATCCCTTGTATATGCACCTATACACACATGCTTGTACAAAACCAGCAAAGCTGTGCCATGTGTTGCAGTGTGGAGAAACACAAGAACAAACTGACTCAAAGACAGGCGTTTATGTTTCTTTGGGTCTCAGGTGATAGAAACAGAGTGGACGGTGCATAGCCCATCTCCCCAGCACATTAGAGAGGCATTATTCCTGGCTATAGGATGCCAGCAACTCTTCCCAAACTGCTAGCTGGAGTTTTCCCTCTGTTTGCTTTGAGGTTGCATTGCACAGGTCAAGGTGACAAGAAAAGGGCTTGGCATTGCATGTGGGGAAGCTGGGAAGAAAGAAATGCCTAAGTGTGCAGCTCGTTCTCTCCAGCTCTGCCTTCCAAGCGTTTCTGAAGTCAGGCATCTGGAGCATGATGTAATCCGAAGACTGATCAGCAGCAGCACACATACAGCTGTGCACATCTGGCCTACAGGTGTTTCAGCTGCTATTTGTCAGTGACTGTATCAAACATTAAAAAGCACCCTGAGTTCATAAGGCAATTGTACCTGTCCCATGGATTGTTCGCAGAGGTCCACAAAAGGCCATTGATTTTAGGCAAACTCTCTCAGCTTTTTAAGTTGGTTCACCACGCCCAGTGTTTGGTTTTTTTTTTTTTGTGTGTGTGTGTGTTTTTTTTTTTTTTTTTTGTTTGGTTGTTTTTTTGTTTTTGTGGGGTTTTTTTGGTTGCTTGTTTGGGGTTTGTTTCTTAAAGGAAGGAGTTTTGTTCATAGATGCTTTTAAAATAGGATTTTTCATGTCGTTAATTCCACCAGCACTAATCTGTGCAGTTGAGTCAGTCATAATGGATGGGTGTTATCACCCACATTTACTCTTACAAGCCAATGTTATTGGAGTGCCTTCCTGCTGCAATGGTGGCTGAGGATGTTCCTCCTGTGCTCAGCTATAGAATCAGAGTCGTTTAGGTTTGAAAAGATCTTTAGGATCATCAAGTCCAACCATTAACCCAGCACTTCTCACTTCTAAATCATGTCCTTCAGCACCATATCTACACAGGAATCTTTTAGATTCCTCCAAGAGTGATGACTACCCTTCCTCCCTGGGCAACATAATCAAATTCTTGACAAGCTTTTTAGGAAAGAAACTTTTCTTAATGTCCTATCCAAATCTTCTCTGGGGCATTTTGAGGTTGTTTACTTTTGTTCTGTATCTTGAGACTTCGGAAAAGACACTGACTTCCACCCCAGCACAACCTCCTTTCACGTAGTTGTACCAAGCAAGGAGGTCTTCCCTGATCCTCCTTTTCTCCAGGCTAAACAAGCCCAGTTCCCTCAGCTGCTCCTTGTAAGAGCTGTGCTTTAGACCCTTCACCAGCTTCACTGCCCTTCTTTGAACTTGCTTCAGCACTTCAATGTCCTTCTTGTAGTGAAGGGCCCAAAAGCAAACACAATATTTGAGTACAGGCAGATGATATCTTCCCTAGTCCTGCTGGCCAGATGTGTACAGATAGAGCAAGACTTGCTCCGGAAGTACCTAATCTAAACCAGTAAAGCGGGGAAATGTGTAGGAAAGGTATCCTGCATGGGGTGGCACTTGCCAACGCCCAGTCCCAGTCCTGGAGCCAGAGAACGATGCTTACTGCTTCCCACAGAGATGCTGCCATTCATGATGTTTGCAAACTGCAGCTGAATACTTGCTGCACATGGGAAAAAGCAAGGAGCACAGGGATACTGCTGGCTGAGCAGACCAGACTGAATGAATTCCCTTGGAAAAAGAATAAAGCTGCAGATGTACATAGTTTTACAGAAGGTGTTTTTCCTAGAATTTCTATTATTTTGGCAAGAACACAGGAGGGAGGAGAAAAGGATTCCCTTTGTCCAATATTCTCTGCTATTCCCAGGAGGATCAAGAGCCATGTCGCTATGGATACTTTCCTCCCAAATACTCTCAATCAACCTACAAGAACACAGTTGTCTGAAGCACCAATATACTTCACTTGCCAAACACCTTGGCACAGATAACTCAGCCGTTGCAGCTAGTCAGTCACCACAGCCCCATCAATGGCATAAGTCATTAAATTGTCACGTCATGCAACATTTTACTGATATAAACTAAGCCTTAGCTTGCAAGCTGCATTTGTGCAAAGTAGGATTTACACCTGCCTTTTCCTGTGAACATCTCAGTAGAAGTGTGTGGCTCATCCATAACAATGTTGCCCTCCTTACCTGATTGCTGCACCACATACATCCACCACGCTGGCACTGCTTCGGGCATGTGTTGCAGGCAGGAAGAATCAAGCAGCTGCCCAGAATTTCTTGTGGTCTGGCAGCTGGAGCCTGTAATGATCTAAGAAGCACAGAGGCTGGAGTATAGGGGTGCTAACGAGGCACAGGAAGATGTGAAGTGATTGCCCTTAGCCTCAGCATGAGACTCATCAGCTTCAGAGCCACACCTGTATCACTTTACAGCGGTCCTACCTATTTCCCTTAAGCTACCCAAGAACATCTTATTCTCTGCTTCTCTCTGCTTCTTTGTTCCACATCTTTCTTGTGCAAAGGGTACGTGAGTGCCTCATGGGAGCAGAGATGAGTCCAAGGATATACTGGTGGGTTTTCTCTGGTGCTTCATTAGCCAGGAGGGCTGGTGGTGACCCGTTCCCTCCTATTCTTTGCCTCTGGCCACTGGCTTTTCCTGGCCTCTTGTCCTTTCATGGGCAAGGAGATGCTGGTGGTGCCTCCTAGCACTTGTTCTGCTGAGCCACCCACGAGGCAGCAGGGCAGAGCCAGACAGAGCTTAGATGGCCTTTTCAAACATTGAAGTAGCTCTGCTTTTTCCTTCTCCAACTGCTCATTAGCAGCTTCCGCCTCTCGGCAATTTCTAGCCATGCTTTCAGTGATGTCTTGCCAAGATTTTAACAAGGGGCTCCCACAAACCTACCTCCTCCTCCAGCTGTGACAAACCCCACTGCTCCACAGAGGCTAATGCTTGGGCTGTGGAGGAGTGCAGGACTGGGGGAAATGTTTCTTTGGGGAGGCTCCTTCCTGTTGTAGGCTTTTTTTTTTTTTTTTTCTTTTTTTTTTTTTTTTTTCCCCTTTCTGGCAAAGGAAGGACACAGCACCTTGGAGCAAATACCCAGAGGTTGCTGTAGAGAGGCTTCCTGACAGGGCTCTCACTTTCCCTCCCTATGGTGAGGCTCCGGTGACTGATTTTATCTCAGCTGGAGCAATTAGCCACAAGTCAAAATGCCAAAGATGTGGCTTTCTCTAGGTGTTTCGAGGCCCCGGAGGGCATGTTTTTCCTCAGGAATTTGTTTAGTCCACAAGTTTTTAAGCATGATGGAGGCCACCTCAGCTTTCTCACATAGATAGGCATGGGTAAGACATACCGATTCACCCGGGAGCAGAGCTGGTTTCCCAGAGGGGCTCCGAGACGGCAGGTATCTCACGGGTCCAAGATGGGGCTGCACCAGACCTTTATCTTCTCTGTTTGGTGAGCATCTTTTCTGAGTGGAAAGGAACTAAAGCCCCAAGGAAAGCCCAACAGCTTGGTTATCAGGTACTAGAGAAAAACAGATCGGAGCATGCAGAAGTGTTAAACATGTTTGTCAGCATCATAGTCTCCTTTGGTGCTGGAGACATCTATTTTGCTCCAGACAGTTTAGCCTTGCATAGGTAAGTCTGTACTTCCAATTAAAAACAGAGTGCAAGAAGGTCAGCTGCATGATAGATGCCAAAATACTAAAGTATATGACAGTCAACAGCAGCCAACTAACTTCTGATTAATGTTAATAGATAAGATTATAGATTGATAAAGTAGTCTCAAAGATAGGCTGTTTTGGTAAACACACAACTGTCAACTGCACCTCTAAATTGTCAATTTTCTGCTCTTNAAAACCCAAAGTGACAAATACATTGTGGTGTTGTTGAGCTGGATGCAAGCACCCTACAGGTCTGGCATCTCTTCCACGTCAGCAGGCCCTCACATCTATTCCATAGATAATCTCTGTTTAGATAGGTGCCCTGGGCACCAGGGAGCCTTTCTGCAGCAGAGCAAGAGAAAAACGAAAAGGATTTAAAGCAGAATTATTCAGTCACTTCAACTGATACTATCTGCTAGCTGAAAATGAATCAGTCCACTTCTCTCTGCTTTGGGTACCTATTGATGAGTGACACACTCACTGGTACCCCAGATTTATTTCAGCTCTGGTAAGGATCTGTTTTTGCCAGCTGTTCTGGTCCCCAGCCTCATGGCTGTGCTCTGTTCTTCTCTGCCAGCTAGGACAGGAAATAGATTGGAGGGGTGAGTGGCATAGGCTCTCCTGTTGGTTTCTGATTTTGACATCTGTAAGATCTTCCTTCACCAGATTTTTCCCTGGACAGTGAGGCATGAGCAAGACATTGACCTTTCTTGATAGTGCACAGGATGGTCTGAGGCAGCAGAAACAGCCTCGAAGGGAGGGGAAAAGGCTTAAATTGCCATTTTCTCATGCCACATCCCATCAAATAGCTAGTTATTCTTGCAATAACAAACTTGGGAGACACTCAATGTAGGGAAATAGTTTTCCCTCTGACCAGCCGTGGACAGGTAAATCCTCCAAGGTCTGAAAAGCCTGGGGTGAATAAGATCTGAGGCTTTCCTCTAGGCAGAGAGGGATATGTTCCGTGATAGCAGGGGAGGGCCCTATGGCTCAGGAATGAACAACTGTGAGGAATATGTTTTTAAATGGTTTCCCAGCTGTAAGATGCACATAATTGTGGCTTTCCTTCATCTGGGACACTTCAAGAGCAGATGGTTGATAAGACTTCATACCAGCAAAGGCAAAAAACACAAGCCAGGGTATCTGGTTTCAGTCTGTCTGTACCCACAGCATTAGATCTGATTTTGGCCCTCTCTTCTCCTATGCATGTACACAATTATCTGAATTCCTTTCTCTGCTGCTTCCTCTGAAGCCTTGCAGACTGGCTCTGCTGCCTTTTCCGTTGCTTGAGGGACAGCTGTGCATTGGGCTCCCTCCTTCCCTGGCCCAAGGACCAGCACTCCCTGGAGGGCAGAAAGCAACCGTGAAGATGTGAATTTATTCCTCATCTTTTCAGCCTTACATGGTGTGAAACAACCTAAAAACCCAAAGGCTTTCTACTTTGTACCTCACCTGGTTGTCTTGCTGCTGAGTATTCCCATGGACTATTGCTCAAGCAAGTATGGGCTGGTTTCCCAGGCAGACGTTTGAGCAGCAACATAGAACTGGTCAAGGACAAGACTAAAGTGTTGGTGTCCCAACTCACACTACCATCATTTGTTCTTCCAAACTCGGGCACTCTGTTGCAGAGTGGTCAGCCGGAAGGGAGACCCTTTCTAAAAACTGTGGAAATGACTTTCCAAAACACAGCTGTCTGTCCTTCTTAGAGGTTGCCATGCACTTGCTTTTCCAAAAAGGGAGGGCACACACTCACCTTCTAGCAAAGGTTCCACTGCTACTGAGAGGGTATTTTTTTCCTAAGAAGTTGCATTTCTGTGTCATTCAAACTGAAAAAAAAAAAAAGTATAGACTCTTGTTTGTTTTGGTTCTAGGGACAGCTGACAACTTCATAAGAGAGCTTGAGAATATCTCTTTGGTGGACATCCAGCCAACACCCGTAGCAAGTGTAGGTCTTTGTCCACTACATGTAGAGCAGCATATCTCTTCTTCCTGTGACTTTACTATCAAAACATTTAAACACATCTTTAACCATGCATAAACATAAACAAAACATGCAGAGTTTGCCCATTCTTAAATAGAACAGAGAACCCTGTTTCCATAATCACACCTAAAAATTTGATGAATTCGGATTAAATTCTCCATGTTTTAATTGAGTTTTACTTTTTTTGATAAAAGTTATTTATAGAAATTTCAACACAGATTGCAGAACTGAAAAGCCTTTGATGATTCCTCTGATGTCACTCTGATATCACTTTCTGACATCCAGTTTTGATTGACAGTAAAAGCTTCTCTGCAAACTCTAGGAAAAAAGGACTCATTTCAGCTGTGGAGAAATTGCATATTTTGGGTGAAGCAGGCAGTGGTAAGAAAGCATCAGGTGAAAAAGATCCCTTATAGGAGGGTTTGGGAGGATGTTGGCATGGCAGAAGAGAGACGCAAAGCTGCATCACCGCCTGTGATTGGACATACCTTAACTTCTGCTTCTTACATGACACCAGGTGCTTCTTCAGGCAGGAGAGAGGCAAGAGCCATCCCACCTCCCAGGGTTAAGGTTTGCTAAAGTCTAGCCAGGCATTCTGCTGGGAACACATTTCACCTAATCAAGGTAGCAAATACCTGTTTGTCCCATGTTCATCCAACCTGCTCATCATGAGTTCAACTCCAAGCCAGATCCTGCCAGCCACCACTTTGCCTCTACCTTAGCCCATCTCTGCTCCTTCATGGTGGCCACAGGTTTTGACAGCACTGTGACAAAAGCCAAGCCAAAATAACTCCCTTGCTTCCTGCCTTAGGTCTGCTTCGTATGGCTCACAAAAAAACTCACTTCGTTCATAGTTGGAAAGCAATTTTAGGAGGCTCTGAATTAGGTCAAAACAATTTCCTCCAGGTCTAGGTGGGATGCTGCTTTGCAAGGCAGGCAATTTGCATGCTGCCTCTCAGCTTTCCACCCACTGCTGTCCCAGCCTTCAACACAAAGTCACAGGGAAGCCTCCAGGATTTTTGGAGCATGGCTGTTTTCCACTCTCCTCATGCTCTGGAACAGCTGGATCATTTTTGCCCAGGCTGGAGAAAACAAAAACAGTGACAAGAAAGAGGAATCACCATCGGGCATGGAAAATTTTCAGCTCAAGCAGCATAAGTTTCAGGAGGTTTTGAGCAGATAAAAAAACCACAGGATGCTGGAAGGCAGCGTATTCAAACCTGACCACGAGTATGGTGACTGATACTTGCCATATGCTTTTTATATGTTTTAGTCATTCCCAAGACAGCTGGGAGTTCATCAAGCTCAGCATTGCTCAAGGTTAAGGGCTGAACTGGGGACATTTGGCAGTGAGCACCTCACACAGAAACTCTGCCCAACTTCTACCAGAATGACTTCTATGTCCCCAGCATGATCCTCCTGAGTATCTCAGAGCTCTGCACTTCAAGCTTCCACATGGTTCATATTGACAGCCTCTTTGTCTAGTAAATCCAGCATTGAGTTGGGTCTCAGAGGTGAGGACAGACGAGCATAGAATGTTTTCAGGAGCTCAGTTTGCCTGCCACAGGTTGCATCCAACCCAGTGTCCCAGTAGCCAGATGAGAGAGAGCTCCCACAGCCAAAAGCAATCAAAATTCAGACTCGCTGGCCTGAGAGTCAATAAACTGAGATTCATCCTTCCCTCCAGCTTGGCATTTCCTAGTGCAAAAGAGAAGAACCAAGTTTCTGGAGCTGCTTGCTTTGGCATTTGGAGCACTCACAGCAGCCCACGCTGGCCTTTCCCATCGGAAGGCACGGGGGGCCAACACGTGCACCCTGAAGTCACGCTTTGCATTGTTCGCTGTTGTTTTTCCCCATTGCCGTGCCTGCGGGGCAGGACGCGGGCGGCGCTGGTGCGGCAAGCAGGCGTACCGGGGCCGTGACATCATGCAGCAACCCAACGAGACACACTCATTTATTTGGAAAAAATATTGAGGGCAGCTGCTACTCAGTGCCGGCTGAAGCATTTTATTGATGTTCCAAAGCAGGGGCATCCGCTTTTGTGTTGTAACCCAGCATTGCTTCAATGTGATCATTGGAGCATTCCTGTCGCCTGTGTGACATTTTCCTCCTCATGATAAACACACAGAGGCTCTCCAGCCATAGGGGTACACCTTTGGGCAACAACCAGAGAAGTCACTGGCTGACAAGCTTGCTCTGCCCCATCTTCTTCAGATGTTACCCACAAGCAGATCCAAATCCTGCTTCTCCTTCCCAGTTCACCTTGCAACATACCTGTAATATTTTACTATTGTGCAGTACCTAGCACAGTAAAGTCTTAATTAACAGCATGGATGAGGACTAGTGATAGCCCAAGCAGGATTTTACTACATGTTTCATATAGTGATCTTTCCTGGTTATTCTCATTTTGGAGAATGTTTTGAGATAGTGGCGATGGGGATCTCCAGCTGAATTTGTTCTGTGTTTTTACATGGATTTAACATTTGCTTCCTCAATGTATGTTTGTTTCCCAGGAAGGATGATCACAGAGGTTTTTGTCACCCATGCCCAGCAACTCTGTCTGCTCTGCTTGTGTCCTACCTCCGCACCCCAGGCAGCCCCACTGCTCATCCTCCTGTCTCAGAAATGCTGCTCCCTGCTTTCTCTGAACTTCCACAAATTTAAAAAAAAAAATTAAAAAAAAAAAGAAAATCAAAATCCTTGACATGAACCATTAACACCCCATTAAAATAAATGTTGTGGGGATGCTTAAAGAGTTGGCTCAGTCTGGAGAGGAACACTTAGAAGGATGCAAAACACAGTGGCAGGGATAGTGCCACAGACAGAACTGCTGGGACAAAGTGGACCTGTGAGGAAGCTAGCTGGAACCCCTGAGGCAGCCACATTGCGTTGAGGAGGAGCATACTTGCTGGTGTCACTTATAAGAAGTTTGTTATTGTAGCTCAAACCCCCTTGAGCAAGGTTGCTTGGTCAGAAACCACTTCAACTCCAGAGCTGCCTGAAGGCAGCATCATCAGCCCACAGGCAACATGCCCTGTACTGACCTACTGAGTGGGGCTGGGGTCTTGGCTTTGACCCACGTTGTGTTTTACTTCCCCAGGCTGAAGGGGAAGGGAAGGAGGAAGCAGTCTATAAACTTCTCAGTGACTGCCAAAATCAGTACCAGCTGGTGTGGTGCAAGCAGCTGGTGTGTGCTGCAGTGCTCCCTAACTCACTGCCTGGCCTCATCCTCAGCCTCAAACACAAGGCAAGAACATGGGCCAGCACCTTTCTGGTAGGAATTTTGTCAAGCTAAAGCATCATGTAGAAGGGAAGAGGATGTGACCTAGGGGCAGAACAAGTTTTTTTAAGTGTAACGAATGTAAATTTTTTTACATTTTTTAAATGTTTTTTTTTTTTATCGTTTTTTTTAACTTTAAAAGATGTTGGGAAAACATATCCTTTAAATAAATAAATTTTAAAAAAATAAAACCAAAGCCAAAAAAACACAAACAAACAATGAACAAACTTTGATGGGTTAGGAACTTTCCCCTTTCACACTATTGGAATTTACTAGTAAATTGGAAGTAAGCTTGGAAGTAGCTTGGAAGTAAGATGAAGCTATATTTACAGCAAAGCAAAATTTACAAGCGTATATACATAATATATTTACAAGTATTTACTACTATATACAAATTAGAAATAACACAAAAATCCAAACTCCTTCCTAGACAAAGGAAACTGCCCAGAAGGGGCTCAGAACTTTCCCTGACAGACAAACAAAGCAACCAGCAATTGTTATGTGTTAGCCGAGATTAGTGGAGAGGTATTAGAGCAGGTCAAAGGAGAATCAAAAGGAGCAGTGTTGCAGACCAGAGTGGGACACACTATTAACATTTTGGCTTTTTATCCCCCTAGCAAACCATTGAATGATACAAGCTTCATCATTATTTTCTTTTCATAATCAATGATCTAATTTATATCACAGAAATATTCCAATTAGCCTCAAACCAGCACACCAACAAACCACAACCAACCAAAAAAACCAAACAAAACCCAAATCCAACAAATAATCTCATAAACAGTTTTCATAGATTCACAGAATGGTTTGGAACCTTAAAGATCATTTCATTCCAATCCCCTTGCCATGGGTAGGGACACCTTACACTAGACCAGGTTGCTCAGAGTCCCATCCAGCATGGCTTTTTGCTGCACTGCTTGTTTCATGTGCACTCTTGGCCACGCTATGGAAACTATTTCAATCCCTTTTAACCAGAACTACCCTAATGCTATACAAGCAAAGGGCTGGGAGACTCCTTCCAACATTTCCTGTAACCGGGGCTGTGCTCTTGCCACCTTACATGAATCCAGCAGCTCTCCATTCTTGTGGTTCCTATGCTATGCTCTTGGGTTGGGGAATGCTTCATATGGTACTGGAAAATGTTTCTAAAGGAAAGAAAAAACAGAGCTACAAGCCCTCCTTTCACAGCACAGAGGAAACTGTATTGAGTGTGTGACACAGTAGTGCACAACAACTATATTCATTGTCACAAGCTACAGGATAAAGATAAATGCTTGGAAACAATATTCAGCAGAAAGCTTCACCATGTATCATCTTTTAGCCCAGATACTATAATAATATATTGTTATACTATGGTATTAAAATATTATTATAATACAAAATTGTTATGGTATAATATAGTATTATAATATTGTTCTAATACATTATGATGCCATTTGGCTGTACCTCAGAGAATCACAAGTGGTGCCTTATAGAATCATAGCATTGTTACAGTTGGAAAAGACCTCTAAGATCGTCAAGTCCAACCACCACGGTCATTAAACAGACCCCCACCTCACTGTAACCCCATTTCAAGGTAGTTGTAGGGAGCCATGAGGTCTCCCCTCAGCCTCCTCTTCTCCAGACTACACAATCCCAGTTCTCTGAGCTGCTTCTCATAAGACTTGTTCTCTAGACTCTTTACTAGCTTTGTTGTCCTTCTCTGGACACTCACGGGAAGCAGGGAGGGATGTACCGTAATTTTCCAAGCAGGGAAATTGAGACACATGAAGAGAAAGCAATTAAATTACAAATCTGTGCATGAGCTAGTATTAAAACTGAGGTCTGCAAGGTGCTTCTGTGCTACTCCACCGTCTTAGTGCCAGGAAGAAATTCTGCCCCCTCCTTGTATACCCACTATGGGATTTGCAGCTGCATTAAGAATAAGGCTCACATCTCTATACCTCATCGTTCAGCTGCTATAGGAAACCTGCAGCCATTCCTGCTGGAGCACATTAGGAAACATCTGTGAGACCAGCTCAGAGGAGTGGAGCTGGAAAGTGCCACAGGAGTAGCTGCCATCTAAGTGCCTTGGCAGGCTTTGATGAACGCCTTGCTGAGCCCCTCTGGGATTAAAGGATCGTAAACATGAAGCATGACCTTGGGAAGGTCCATTAAAGTGCAAAATCATTAAGAAAAGCCTTCTATAATTTAAGAGGGGATGGAGCCAGAAGGGGTCCTTTGACTCATTTTATAGCTCCTGAAGGCAAATGCGGCCACGCTTCCTCTTTTGGTCGTTGTGGAGCAGGGCAATCAGAGTCAGCCCTTCTGGGAACCCAGGCATAAGGCGCTGGTTTTACTGGGACACTTGACAGTGGACTCTCTGGAAACAAGGGGCAAGAAGAGTCAGCCACCATGAAGGGTCTGGCTGCAGTGGTGTGGCATCACAGGGGTAGGAGAGAAGGAAAGAGCAGTGTGCAGCTTTGAAGAGTTTTATCATTTTTCAGCCATGAGCTGATCCTTCTTCCCCCTTCAAGTCTCAAACCATAGCAAGCAAGGACTAGGTTTCTGATATGAAGATCACAAGCCTGACTCAGAATATAATTTCTCTGATATGCACAGCATTCTTTTAAGCAAACTAAGAAGCCACAGAAGTCCACTTACTTTATTAAGCTTCATAAGGGATGCTATCAGCTTCTTAGCCCAGTACTACTGTACTTGAGTGACATGGAGCAGGTAACTAAGGAGGAATAGATTGGGTGCAGTCAGACACCACACATCTCATCCCATCTCTGTCTAAAGTAGGCATGTTCCCATACATCCCACCACTAAAGTGTGTCACTCATGCAACAAGCAGGTGCCCACCTCCTTCCACTACTATTTATGTGTTTGCAAAATTGCTATTTAGTGCCAGATTTTTCAAAAGCAGTCAGTATCCAACAACCTAAGCATCCATAAAGAAAGAAATTGAGACAATAGGTCATATAGAGGGGGTTTCTCATCTTCTTTCTTTCTCTTGTGCTGATAGATTGTCTCTGTTAATGAGCAGATTTTATTCTGATGTGGGTGTTGTATAGAATATGTGGTAAGAACAACCAGTTACACAATATGAAATGGAAGTACAGGTCAAGATGTCTGGTCATAATACTGATGCATCAGCTGATACAGGCTGTTTTAGCATGCAGCAGACAATCAGAAAGCAGCAGAAGAAACAGTCTACCAGACCACCCAGTGCAGCCACATCTGCCCACCATGGCCCTCAGTTTCAGTGCCCTGTGTGGGATGGGAAACGATGGGTGAAGCACTGGAAGCACAGGAAGAGCTCTGTCAGTGCCATACCAGATCCCTGGGGCATAGCATTGCTGCTGGCCACAGAATAGACTGAGCTCATTCATTTCACAGTAAATGAGAAGCCAAAACACCCTGCTAGCACTGAGCTGCTGCAAAATTCCCATTTTTCCAGCTGGCCAGAGCCAGAAGAGCTGCAGGAAACCAGAAAGGACCAGAAGCAACAAGATCCCACACACTGCGACAGCAACCAGAGCAGGGTGTCTCACCCAGGGTTAAAGACATTGGCTTGAAACAACTAGCCTTGCTTTAAGAACAGATTTGTGCCTGACCTCTCTAGTCTTGGGTAGAATTTAAAGGCTCAGTGGAACAAGATCAGCTTGGTATTGCTTTCTGTTTGGTTCTACCTTGACTTACACAACAGTCAGGTTCAGAGAAGTCCAAGGCAGAGTGGTACCTCATGTAGCTGGCAGCAAGCATCCTCCACTGCTTCTACTTGCTGGGGGAAAAAAAAAAAAAAATTAAAGAAAAATGACCATCAGAAAATCATCCCATGGTATCTTCCTCCTCTTTGTATTTTCTTTTCCTTTTCTGAGTCCCTCCCTGGCAATGCCAGCACTAGGAAAGGGACAGCTTGTCATCTGTCAGATGTGTGCAGACACAAACCACCACTGCTCACACACTACAAGCAGTTAAGCTTTCCTAAGTGGTCCTGGGCAGCTTGTCAAGTCCCAAATTCATCTGCAGAATGTGGTTGTAATTAGATAATTAATAACTTTGAGAAGGAAAGGAAAGGAAATAAGCTAAATGGAAGCTTTCCTTAGTGGGAGGAAATAATTATATCTGCTTTTTGATATATGAGCTGAGGTGGCTTTCTGAAGGCAGAAACGGCATCTCGCCATTCCTCCCTCAAGTTAGATGGGATCTCCCATGGGCACTGCTGGGCCACAGAGTTTGCCCCACCAGCCCACAGCTCAGCAGCAGCAGGTTGCTGCAAATCAGAGCAAAACTTGCAGGTGAGTGTCTCTGACATGTTGCTACATCTTCTCACATCCTGATGAATGAGGCAGAGGAAATACGATACACAGGGATGGGTCACCAGGAATCATGTGGTAAACAGGGGTTTAGCACAACATCTCTTGGGGACAAAGATGCTGCTATCAGCCTGTAGACTTTTTGATGGATGTATTGCTTCTGTCAGTGGATTTACTATAGACAGTACGACACACAAAAAAAGGCTATGACATTAACAGACTCTGAACTTGGGCTGTACATACCAAAGTCAAAGGAACTGGCAAGTTTAGGGTTTTTTTTGTTGTTGTTGATTTTGGATATGCTTAATATTGCATAAATATGTCACTCTGGGATGGAAAGAAAACATTAATTTCCAGCAGAGGAGCTGAGAATTGTTTTGGGTCAGGTTTCTAAAGCCCATCTCAGGCATCTGAGCATTTGGTCTGCTGAAGTGACTGTGAGGTTCACTCTGGGTATCCCGGGCCTCACCCAGTGATTAACTGTGTGCTCCCACGCTGCTGGGAACAGGGGCAGGTTTCAACATGTGGTTGCAGGTGTTCACAAACCACAGCCTTGATCTGTAGGGTCAAAGAACTTACCCAACAACATATCTCAGAGGCATGTCTCGTATGTGGTATATTTATTTTTCTTTTCTTACTTTTAAAAAATTTTCTCTCTCCTCTCCAGACTGTCCGGAGTTAAAGACCAAAGTGGAATTGGGATGTATCCAAGTTTGTAGCTTCTGAAACCTTAACAACCTCAAGTAAACAGGTCCAAAAGACCCCTCTTGACCTCCCTTGCTCTGAACTCTTGCGGAGCTCTTAGACTGAGCAGAAAACAGCACCAAAGCTAACGGTCTGAAGCTTTGCAACATCTCTCCCCAGCTGACTGACCAAAGAGAAAAGAGAAGCAACATTCCTGGTTGTTCATTGTTGTTGGATTTTATGTGTGTCCATCTCTGCCTTTGGTTTTATTTCTTCTTCTTTTGGTTTTGTTTTGTTTTCTGAAAAAAATTAGTTCAGGAATACATTTATGAAAAATCTTTGGGTTTGATTTTACTTCCCTTTAGCTGTACTTTTTTTTGTTTGTTTGGTTGGTTGGTTTTGTTGGGGGTTTTTTGTTTGGGTTTTGGGGTTTTTTTTTAACTTGGTTTTGGTCTTGTGCTGGGTTTGTTTGTTTGTGGTTGTGTTTCTGGGGTTTTTTTTTTGTCTTTTTTTTTTTTTT
>VWYK01074058.1:81510-115968 GCA_013399775.1 Semnornis frantzii
TCAAAATCTGATTTCTTGTACAGTAATATCAAAACTGGACCAAGGCTTTCAGAAAAGGAAAAGGAAGAAAAAAAAAAAAAGAACAAAGCCCACTATGTCCACAGGTCCTTGCATGATTTTGTTTCAAGTACAGCCTGGATTACAGACTGCCCTCCACACTCTACCACCTCTTCCTTATTGCTCCATGATTTACTACCGCTCACTCCCCTCCCTATTTTTTTATTTTCATTTTCTGTTCCGGTGTATATGTTGCTTATTTGTTTTATTTATTGAGATATTTTTAACGAGCTAAGAGACTGCAATGTTGCTGTGTATACTGCTTCTCTTGCCAATAAAAATAAAGATGTGATGCAGCTAACAGGGGTATGAGATTCACATTCTTGACTGCACATCTCTGAGCAGAAGCTGAGATGCTTCCTTGCAACCTGAACTGTTTTAAGACTCAGCAATTTGTCTAAAAACTGTTTCCCAGGTAGTGGTTGATGGGTGCAGAAGGTATGAGCATCACTTCCCCAGGTTCACAGAATCACAGACTGTCAGGCGCTGGAAGGGACCTCAAAAGCTCATTCAGTCCAACCTAACTCCTGCAGGACAAGATCTCCTATACCAGATCACACAGGAACACATCCAGCATGCATGAGACCCACCAGTCTGTATGATTGCCTTCAGCTAGAGTAAGAAGTTAATTTGTGTCACTCTTGCTGATGGAAATGCTAAGGGCAAGCCTTTCTCAGAGAGAAGAAGGGCTGTATGGAAACACGTCAGTGGAAAAGCTGTGCCTGTAACCCAGAGAGACCCTTGCCTATCATGCCCAGAAAAGATGCATAACCCACGAAAGCCACTTGCACTACAGAAATGGTCACTCAAGGTCACCAATCTGCTCCTCTTTCCTATATACTTTCCACTCTGCAAGCAAACATCAATGGGTTGTGCTATTGCTTATTAACCTTCCTCCACCACCTCTCTGATGGACTCTCAGTCATACACACACTGAAGTTGGGTTTCAATTTCTGGGTCATAAATAATATGTTTAAAAGAATTGATACTTCAACCCACACAAGAACAAACAAAACAAAACCCAAATGAAACAAAAAAAAAAAAAAAAAAAAAAANAAAAAAAAAAAAAAAAAAAAAAAAAAAAAAAAAAAAAAAAAAGCAGTCATGGTACATGGGAAACATGGGACTAAATCAAACCAAATGACGTTTTTTTCTTACCTTATACCCCTTCCCTGCTGGACTAACAGCAATGCTGGTTATCTTGACCTGCAACACTGAGATGACAGAGAGGGAGGGATTAAAGGGTAGATCTCTGTCAAAGGCAGGTTGAGAACCCCAGCATTTGTTGTTGTGGTTATCAACTCGACTTTGCAAAGCAAGAAGCAAAACAGACCTTCAGAAGAAATATCTGCTCAGAAATTGACAGGAGGAGATGTACTGGGGAGCGGGGGGTGAGGGGGCAAAGAAAAGGTGGTGAATGATGATCAGCTCTGGGGAAAAAACATAAAGCAACACTGTGGTGTCTAGATTGATTTAAAAATAAATCATGTCATTTCATCTAAGCTGGTTTCACAGAATAACATTTTAACATGTCAAATCAAGAACATACATGTGTGCATCAGGTGCATTAATTGCCTGATAGGGTTCAGAGCTCGAACACAAAGTGTTTATTTTAAAACAAGCACAGTTGCATAGAGTAAAATACATCACATCCATTAGAAGTTCTTCCTTTCTTAAAAGTAAATTACTTCTCGGTCTGGGCTTTTGGTGCCAGTAGAGCAAAAAATACCATTTAGGAAGGTGTATCTAACAGATGTCATACAATGCAGCATGTCATGCAGCACATTACTTACCCACCCCCCCACTCCCAGGGTATGTGCATTTGTGTGATTAGTTTCTGCAAGTCTGTGAACCTTAATGACATTCCAGATTGCTCCACAGTGATTTCACCACAAGGAGTGACCTTTTTTTCCAAGCATGGGCACCCAAATCCAGTTTTATCCTAATTAATGACTTGTCAGAAGAACACATCACACTGCTCTGCCCTCCCCGGTTGTGACTTACCCAAGCCACAGGTCAGATGTGTGCAGCTGCAGCAGCGCCAACACAAATGCCATTTGCCCTCCTTGATACCATAAAGAGTCAGAGTTGCTGAGCTCTATATGCTCCAATACCATGCATTTAAGAACCTGTCATAGTAGATCAAAATATTTCAGATCTCTCCATAAAGTGCAGTACAGACTACTGGTGAAAATAACTGCTTATGAGCACCCATTGATACCTCCTACTTGAATTCTAGGGGTTAGTCTAGGCTCCTGTAGGTAAATGGCCTTGGAAAGGTAAATTTGGAGCCCAGAGATATGATACATCGCTTTTTTTTTTGTTTGTTTTTTTTTTTTTGTTTTTTTTTGTTTTTTGTTTTTCAGACAGGAAAAGTAGTAACTGCAAAAGTTGGTCAAGTCAGTCAGAAAATAGCTGTGCCACTGGGCTCGAGTGGCTTCAGTTCCTGAGGGGAGAACTTAGACTATCAACCACTTCAAAAAGTCCAAAACACTCCTGGCAATTTGAGAGCTGTGAACTCTCTAGATAGGAGATTTTTAACAGGAAAAAAAAAAAAAAAAGACACCTGAAATGATGAATAGAGAAGGTTTCAATCAGCTGCTGAGAAGGCTTTCCACCTTGTATGAGTCCATCTTGCATGAGCTGAAACCCATAGCCAGACATGTGGGTCAGTTAGGAAGAAATTGAAGTAAAGGTAAAACCCAGCCCCTAGAACTACGTCTTTATTGTCATGTGCAGGATGTAACATACACTCACAGAATGGTTTGGGCTGGAAAGGAGCTTAAAGATCATCTAGTTCCAACCCCGCTGCCATGGGCAAGGACACCTTCCACTAGACCAGGTTGCTTAAAGCCCCTTCCAATTTGACCTTGAACACTTCCACTGATGAGGCATCCACAATGCTGCTGGGCAACCTGTTCCTCTGTCTCACCAGTATCACAACGAAGAGTTTCTTCCCTTTATCTAATCTAAATTATTAGGTATAAATACCTCTGTCATTTTAAAACTATTACCCCTCATCCTACCACTACATTCCTTGATAGATAGTCCCTCTCCAGCTTTCTTATAGGCTCTTTGAGCATTGAAAGTCCTCCCTGGAGCCTTTCTTTTCCAGGTTGAATGAAGTAGCCTTTATTAGGGTTAACTATAAAGACGAAAACTATACCAGAAATAGCAAGTCATATGAAAGTGCTGTTGCCCAAGGGTTGGTTTGTTTGTCTTGGTGGTGGTGGTTTGTTTTTCGTTGTTTTTTTTTGTTTTGTTTTATTTTCTGAGAATAAGCTCACACATCACCTGGCCAGGTTTGAGGAGTGAAGCATTGTAGCATTGTGCGTGGCCATTAGCCATACAGCACAACTCTCATTCCAACACAGACATGGCCTCTGCCTGTTCTGTTGAGCTTTGTTTACAGAGTTGGCCAGAAATTCCCTCAGGTATTTTTAATGAGGGGTCTATGTACTGCGAGATTCAACCAGACAGGAATCTCAGAAAACACAGATGACTTGTGGGTGCTTGGACCTTGGAGATCCCTTTCAAGGTTCAGTGAGAGAAGACATGACAATAACAGATGTTAAAAGGCAACACCCATCACCCCAATAAAGCTTCACCAGTGTGCAGTGATTCGGAAGAAGCAGAACCTTAGCTTGGTGTCCTCCTCCATCTTCTCCGGGCAAACAAACCATCTTCCAGCAGCTACTTCAGCAACAGATGGACTGCTGAAAGCTGCAAAAGGCAAAAGGAGAGGTCAAGCCAAGCACAAGACTCTTTCACAATCCATCCCTTCATCATTCAGGCATGGTCTCTTCAGAACATATTAAAAATCACAACCTTATGTCTGATCTTTAACCCTTTCTCTCACTTCCACCATGCAATCAGTAGCCAGAAGTTGGAGACCTAAACCCCAGTAAGAAGCAAATGCCATACATCACCAGCACTTCGACCATCTTTTCATGGAATAATTCAGGCTGATGTAGGCTTTCCATCTGTATCTTGATGCTTTTTGTGGTTTTGATGCCATTTCACTTGCCTTTGTAGTCTCAGAATTTGTTTTGAGCATGGTAAAGTGCACTCAGCCCTTTTATGATTTCCTGTCTTGTTTCAGAGCCCTGCTCTGAAAGACTTTAGTTGCCTCCTAAATCTTTTTCCAGAACTCTCCTGTCACTTTAAATACTGCCTAGCATTTTGTTAGCTTCAAGACTTTGAAATTATATCAAAGTAAACCTCAAAGGAAAATAATGCAGTAAAGAGTAAGGTTGAGCTTAATTCATATTTAAATAAAGATCTTTCACTTCATCTTGGGTTACTGTGTAAAATGACTGGGAGTAAATGAAGCTTTTAAAGGCCTTATTCCCCTGCGGGTCTATTTTAAAATGATCAGTGAGCCTATCAGGCAGAGGAATGAAATTATCTTCCCAGGAAAATTCCCTACCATAAGTGTGTGTGTGTGGGGGGGGAAGTGTGTGGAAATTTGAAGTTCTTGAGCATCAAGATGGACTTTTTCCTCCATCCACTGGACAATGTTTGCAAACAGGGCACCCTCTCTGTGCTGGCAGACAGCAGCATCGTCAGAGCCTTTGCAGCAGAAAACAAGCTAAGGATTGATTTGCAAACCAAACCACAGCAGGGTTTGTTTTTTTTCCTTTTTTCCCCCTGAAATCTGGCAATATCTCCCTTTTCCCTTCCCCAAATGCTTGTTTTTCAGGAAAAGAAATAAAGAACTAGGGGTTGATTTCCAACAGACCTCAGCACCTGACAGGGATTTGTATAAGGCCATAAAGGCGGATTTTCAAGTTGACTTCCCAGCACAGGTACATTTGCAAGAGCAGCCAATCACTTTGACTTTATCTGAGGATCTCCTTTGAAATTTGCCTTAAGCTTCATATCCTGCCACAGCACAGAGCAGAAACGGTGATGGATTTAGTCTTGCACATACCCTCTGCCTTTATTTCTTATTTCCTACTCAAACCCCAGGAACAGTGAGGGGAGGGACAGCCTTTGCAAACGCCAGCACCTCCAGATCTGCCAAAAGCTGAAACAAAGGCTGTGAGAAAAATATTTCTGCAGGAAGCTTTTCCCGAAACATGATTTGTTTCTTTAAGATAAGTCATATTTCCTCTGGCCAACACTTACAAAAGGGTTAGCCTCCCCTACCCGTATTCCAACCTGGATGATGAACATGGCCAGAGATGTGCTTCCAGTTGGGCCTCCACGATGCCGCCATGCTCGTGCCATGCTCGACGACATGGCACACCAGACTATGTTTGCTCTCGTGCAAATGCTGGGGACTTGTAGGATTTGCTCTGGGTTTTCCCTTATTGTTAGTGTCATGTTCCACCTCTGCACCAAGTCACGCTGCTGAAGGGGACTGTTCATTCCAGCTTTACGCCACCACTTTGAGTGGCATTGTTTTTAAGCTGGGACTGACATGCCTGCCTCGGTGGTTGTGGTTTTTTCACCAGCCACTAGAAACAATGGGCTCTGTGGGCCTTTCACAGTTCATCACATCTTTGAGTTGTCCGGGTCGGAACTTGGAGAAAGCATTCCTGCTTTGCACATGGCCGTGAGACACATCATGAAATTTCCTAACCTCCCTTATTTCAGGGAGCATGGCCCTGATTGCATGGCTCATACCGAAGCTAGCAGATCTCACCCATGGTGCCAGCCTCACAGCTGCCACATTCAGGCATGAGCCTCATCTGTGGCTGAGCTTAGATGCTCTTTAGCATCCATCCAGCATGAGACCTTAGACCTCAATATTTACTCTCCTTTTTCTCCATTGCTTTCCCCTAGATACCTCTATCTTGCTTAGCTGATCTCCACCAGACAGTGTTTCATTAGAGCTTCCCCTACACAACAGTGACAATCATAGTCAGACAATCATAGTTGTTCGACCCCTTGGTCAGCACCCTGCAATGCCCATGCCACGTTCCCTCCAACAAACATATGTCACCGGGCTGTAGTAGCCAGTGCCCACTCATGCTCTTGGGAGCATGACAGCACCTGACTTCAGGCAGCAACTTGTGGTTTGGTGGGAGTGATGCAAGCCCAGGACTTGTGGTCTCATGGTGGCCTCATGGTGGCCTCATGGGATCCCAAGCACCTCAGGTGGGATGCCAAGAGAGAGAACAAGTAAGCACAGGAATGGCATTTGCTGCTACACCCCTGAGAGGTGTGGATGTGGTTATGCCTGCACTAAATTTTTAACATCTTGGTCATGAAGGAAAGCCAGTTTCCTTTCAATTGATTTTCCTTCTCCCAGGATACATGAAGTCAGAGGAGCTGGGTGAAGAAATGCTTGCATGAGTAATTACCTGTCCTGGTCTTCTTGCAAGCACATCTGCTTGTGGCCCCTCGCTCAGCAGCAATGGTTACAGCCAGGGATTATGCCCAGCTCCACCATACTACATCTAGTGGGTGGTTCATGGGTCACTTGCACTCAGATTTGAGCTTGTGCTTCAGTCATCTGTTGTCACCATGAGCATCCTTCTCTCACCACGATGAAAGGACAAGCTGAGACGCTGGGAAACTTGCACCTCCTGAAAGCCAGTAGAGAAGTAAATATCCATCACATCTTGAATCACAGAATGGTAGAGGTAGGAAGTGACCTCTGGAGATCATCTAGTCCAACTCCCCTGCTGAAGCAGGTTCACTCAGAGTGGGCTGCACAGAGTCACAGACAGGTTGATTTTGAATCACTACAGAGAAAATGACTCCACAATCTCTCTGGGCAGCCTGTTCCAGTTCTCTGTCACCCTCAAAATAAAGAAGTTTTTTCTATCCTATGTTCAGGTAAATGCTCCTGCATTTCAGTTTGCTCCTATTGTGCCTTGTCCTGTTGCTGGGCATCACTAAAGTGTCTGGTCCCATCCTTTTGACACTCACCCTTTAGATACTGATACATTTTTTTAAGATTCCCTCTCAGTCTTCTCCAATATTAAGAGCCCCAGATTTCTTGGCCTTTCCTCATTAATAGAGGTGCTCCAGTCCCTTCATCATCTTTGTCGCTCTTTTCCAAACTTCTCATGTTATGGTAGCAGGCTGAGGTGGGGTGAGAGTCGTCCCTTATGGAGAAATAATACAGAGCACTCTCTTCCACAACCACAGAAAAGGAACCATGAGTGCAAAGAAAGAGTGAGGCGCAGAGAAGAGGACTAGCATGCAATGGAGAAAGGAAGGCAAACAAAAACCTGCCTCTTTTCAGGGACCACACACAAATACCTCAGCATGGAGGTGGATGTCTCATTTAGGTTTCAATTCAGCCTCATTTTCCATCCATTGATTGTCGCTCTCAGGTTATAATTCCACCCATGCTTAACTCTTCTTCTCTGCACTGGAACTTGAGCATTGCCTTTGTAAGCTCATACTTGTTAATGCTGCATTAAAACAGAATTCAAACAACAATGCTGAGTTTTTTTGTTGCAGATGCTGCAGGCACATGCATTCCTGCTAGGCCTTTGCAAGAAACTCCTCAGAGTATCCATCAGATCTGCAGAGTTCCCACTCTGCACACCTCTGCAACTACCTGGGATGAGTAGGACCAAAACCCTCAGTGGATGTGTTCTCGCCCTGTCCTCTAGCTCCCAATCTCATGTATGGGGTCTACACTGTCTACATCCTACCCCTCCCTCAATGTTGGGGTTATTAGGGGAGAAAAGCACAATGAGAAAAGGTGAAAGGTCTCCAAGAGAATGCTGCAGAAATCACACCCCCAGTCCTTTCCAGCAGCAATCACTTGATGCAGGGTGGGGGAAGTCCAGCCCCAGCACCATGTGGACTGGGAATGGCTACCTCTGGTGCAACTATATTGGGCTGTAATGAGACCTTACTCTACTGAAACTCACACTGTGACATGTTTATATGACCAGACCTTTTCCCCTTCATTAGTATTGGGGTCAGGAGAAGCCAAAGGTCAGGCTCGGAGCTGATGATTTCACTTCTAAACAAAACCATCACCTTCCTCTACCTTCCTCCTCAAAGAGCAGAACTCATAAATTTTCATTTAGTACCACCAAGCTGACTTTTTCCTGCATCCGTCTGTCCCCCCCTCCCTTTTCTTTAACAGGGATATTTAATTCCCTAAAATCAGAGGACACTTCCTTACTACTTTAAGTCCCAAGGTATTCGGGAAGCTTTGGCCAGAATCCTGCCCCCTGCTTCAACTGGCAATGTGCCACTTAGGGCTACTAGAAAAGTAAAGGTGTTAGAGCTGTGAAGTCTGGTGGCAGTCTCTCACGAGATCACCAGTCCCACTGCCTGCTTTTAATGGCTCTGCCACCCATGTTCCCACAACACCAGCACCCCCTTTGACACACTGGGGGTTGGTAAGTGCAAAATCAACCCCCACTGTCAGAAAGATATGTGCTTACCTTGCCTTGAAGAGAAAACAAGGAAACCGGCCGAAACTGCAGCTGGCTCTCAGGTTTGCTGCTTGCACTCATTCGTATCTTAGAGCCCAGCTAAAGCTCAGTATCAAAGAGCAAACCAAACTGCAGAATCCAAAGTGTGAGGCATCTGTGTTTCTCCTTAGGAAGCCAGATGTCCCAGAGAGGAATAGCACTTGCTGCGAAGACCCTTTGCTGCCATCTTCCAAAAGGTTCAGCCCTACTATTGCTTTACAAATCCTCCACTCTCTTACTGCATATTTTCAGTTCTTGGAACTTGCTCATCTGACAGACCCCTTCTATTTTGAGGAAAGGCTCAGAGCTCAGCTGCTGTGGGAAAAGAAATTAGCTCCTGCCGTGCAAAGAGGCGATTTAAACGTCCAATTCAAATGAGGTTATGGGATTTGGGTGCTTAAATCCTGCTGAAAGCACAGGGATGTTTTTCACAACTGCTTGTGAAGAGCCCACCACGACAGCCTGACCCTTCCTTGAGTTGAGTACACTTTCTGCCCCGGGCAGAGTCGTGGCTTCACATCCCACAATGAGGGCACAGTCAAAAATGCATTTGGTGGTTTCAGCAGAGTCTCAGCTGCCACTGACCCGCACTGAAACAGGACAGTTCAGAATCAGCAGATGATTTCTGAGCTACGGGACTCCTCCAAAATCCTACAACAGCTTCAGGCTAGGGTTGAACATCTTTCTAAATCAACCTGGACAGGGACCAAATTGTTGTGGATGACTGCTCAGCAGTTGCAGCAAACCCTGCATAGCTCAGTGGTTTTATTTATGTCCTGGTGAGACAATCTACATAAACAATTGCCCCTTACAACTGATGACGAGCTTGCTAACAACAGTACTTAAAAATTCCCCCAAATAGGAGTAAATGTATGGTAAATGCCTGCAGTTCAGTGCAAGTCGTGGGGGTCATACCCAGCTCAGCCAGCTCTGCTTTTCCAGCCCACTCGGCCAGGGTTGTTAAGGACAACTTCCCCTGACTGGGTTATCCTCATCTCCCCAGCCTAACCCAGCTCGAAGGACAGTGTCTGTGAGTTGGTGCCATCGTGTGGATACAACTGCAATGAAGAGGATGAAGAGAGGTGGGAGGAAGAGTGGGAAAAGGACAGATTTGGAATTGTCCAAGTCAGGGTCTAAGCTTAGTTGCCTACTAGTGATACTGATGGGTTTAAGTGCTACCGCGATGCATCCTTCAGCAGGCTGAATAAATATAACAGCAAAAGCACACACTGCACCTTATCTACCCTGTGACATCTCCCAGTGATGAAAGGACATCTTCAGAGGCAGTTTTCCCAAACGATACCATAATAAGAGCAGCAGCAGTTGAGGTTAAGATCCCTGTTGTGCTCAAAAGGCTTAGGAGCTGAAACAGAGCTTAGAGAGATACTCTACCTTTCTCAGGCTTTCATGTTTAGAAATGAGGCTGGAACACACTCATGCATGTATCATCCCCTCCAGGATCTCCAGGACTGTCTGATCTACCAACACAAATATACTTTTGAACCTGAAAGAGAATCAGGCTGTGGATTTTGGCTAATGGCAGAGGGTGACTGCTTTGCTCTGGGTTTGCATCCTGTCCTGGAAGTCACACAGTCCCCAACCTCCAACTATCTTGCAAAACTGAAAAGTAATCAGAGCCCAGGAAAAAAAATAAAGGATCCATGGGGCCCTGTCACTCTGGGGTCAGCTGACACAGTGGATGTGCAATCGAGTTTCTTCATTTAGTTCTTCCACCACCTTTTACAGTCAAAATCGAAAACAGAGCCAAATGATGAGCAGAGGGGATAACGGATCATGAGCTTGGGGTTTCCTTTGTACAGTCAAAATCCTGAGCCAAGTCCTGCTGGCTAGGATGTTCCCATTATCTTGCAGAACAGAGTGCTGAACTCTGATGGGCTTCTTCCAAAACTCATCCGCTGTGATGGAGAGCAAGCAATATGCCCTAACTCAACTCTTCACTCCTTTTGGGATAAGGAGGGGGGATGAACTTAGTTCCCACAAGAAGGGGAGGAAGTCTGTCCTTGTCCAGGCACTGCTGAGTCTCCCTCTCATCAGAGAAGGCAGTCATGTCTCTGTACCGACCTCCGCACCTCCCACACACATGCTATGCCTGTCCATCCTTGTCATGTTTTTGGCTCCCTTCAACTTCACACTGCCAAGGTCTTAGCAGAGTGCTTGTAGAACTGGAGTAGAGTGAACTCTTGTTTGCAGGCATTCTATCTCTGTCAGGATGGCTCTGGAGGAACTCTGGATCTTGGCTCTGGGAGAGGTAACTGCTGGGGACTTCCTTGGACGAGGTGCAAGGGGTACACAGGTGGTGGGTACTCAACCCTGAGTGCCTGGAGAACTCATACTTGCCACTGTGCTGGTTGTCATGGATCAGGCCACCAGGCTGCAGGTGCAGGTGGGTCCTCATTCAGTGATCCATCAGGGCACATCCACCCTTAGCTAGCTGGTGCTCTGTTCCAGCTGGGTTTTGCAGCATGTGGATGACTGCATCCAAGACTCGTTAATGACCCAGTCCCACATTGCTGTTTCAGATTAAATTGTTCCCAACGCTATGCATTGTTATTTGGGAAATGCATGAATTTTTCCCATATGTCTTTGACCTATAAAATGAACATCCCTCAAAACTGAAAGGTTATTGCCAACTACGATGTGTTTTCATTTCTTGTCTTTAAGCACATTTCATGGTTTGCCAAGACGTTTTAGGAGGTTGAAATTGAAGGCCTTTACTCAGGAAAGCACTTCAAACACGTGCCAAATAGGACTTAAGCGTATCTAAGCACATGCTACAGGCCTGTGCTGGACTGAGATGCTTTCCCAAACTGGTGCCAAAATCCATCTTCCTCTTCATTAACTCCTAGGATCTCAGATTCTGTCCTCGATTTTACTGACAGTCACCCACAGGTGAAATTTGGCTGGCAGATGTGCAGTTCCTAGACTGCAGGGAGCAGCTGATCATTTGGAGATTGCTGGTTGGGGCTTTTGGAAGCTGTAAAAAGACAGAGTAAGTAGAGAGATGGGTGACGTTTTGGAAATGGACTTTTTTTTTCTTTTTTAAATATAACCATTTTCAGAAATGTTGTGAATTGTTTGGTTTTAACAACAACAAAACCTGACCAAAAAAAAAAAAATCAGGAAGGTGTATTTCAAGTGTTTCTAAATGAAGAGTCTGAAGAGACTTCAAAAGTTTTGTTTTCATATTATAAAATTGCCAGTGTCCAAGTGGAATATTTCATCTCAGGTTGACTCAAATATCTTGTTTGATAAAAGAATGTATCTTACTTTTTTTCTTTCTTTTTTTCCCTCTTTTCTTTCTTTTTCTCTCTTTTTCTCCTCCCCCTCTTTTTTCTTTTTCTTTTTTTTTCCTCTTTGATTTTTCCTCTCTCTCTCTTTTTTTTTTTTTTTTTAATTCTGATTTGCCAGGAATTCCCAACATTGCATTTTTTTTTCAGTTAATCCCAAATCAGCAGTTTGACTTTTTGAAGTTTTAAGTGCTAGAAAAGTCAGTGCTCATATGCCTACACATATCCTGAGAACTGAAAACAGAGCTAGTTAAATGAAGAGGTAACACAAAAATCCAGCTCTAAAATTTGTCTTTAAGAACTTGCCAGTCATTCGGCAGGAATTCAAACTGTGGCAGACACCATGGGTATCAAAGGACGAGGGAATCTGGACGTTGCTTCCAGGAAAGAAACATTTCATAGTTACAAGGAAAAAATATCGGATGGAGATCAGTCCCCCCTGAGCTTTCAGCATTCCTACCTGTGCTGTTAAATCCCCAAACCAAGCCCCTTCTGCAGCATGCCTTTTATCTCAGCAGCATGACGCTTTGCATGACAGAAAACCTATATTCTGCTTCAGCACATTTCTAACGTAGTTAGGTTGCTAACCCACAGAGCGCGGTTCTCACAGGAGACATACAAGATGGGGAATGGATGACTCTTGCAAGTTACAAGCGACAGGACAAGAGGAAATGGCCTCAAGTTGTGCCAGCAGAGGTTTAGGTTGGAAATTAGGAAAAATGTCTACACCAAAAGGGTTGTCAAACCCTGATACAGGCTGCCCAGGGAAGTGGTAGTCGCCATCCGTGAAGGGACTTGAAAGATGTATAGTTGTGGTGCTGAAGGATGTGGCTTAGCAGTGAATTGGCAGTGAATTGGTTGATGATCTCTAAGGTCTCTTCTAATCAAAACGATTCTATGAGTCTAGTCTATGACTGTAGCTTCTCTCTTCCAAGCAGTCCTTGCCTTTTTGTGGTAAGGTCTTCAGTCCAAGACATAGGACTACCATAGCAAAGCACTACTTGTTATTACCAGCTACAGACAGCAGGCAGAGAAGTGTTTGGTGAATGACCATGCATGACTTGCCCCACCACAGGATTTTAGTAGAGGCTACTATGATATAAGATGCAGGACCGTATAGCCCAAAGCACNGCCATCCTTGAAGGGACTTGAAAGATGTATAGTTGTGGTGCTGAAGGATGTGGCTTAGCAGTGAATTGGCAGTGAATTGGTTGATGATCTCTAAGGTCTCTTCTAATCAAAACGATTCTATGAGTCTAGTCTATGACTGTAGCTTCTCTCTTCCAAGCAGTCCTTGCCTTTTTGTGGTAAGGTCTTCAGTCCAAGACATAGGACTACCATAGCAAAGCACTACTTGTTATTACCAGCTACAGACAGCAGGCAGAGAAGTGTTTGGTGAATGACCATGCATGACTTGCCCCACCACAGGATTTTAGTAGAGGCTACTATGATATAAGATGCAGGACCGTATAGCCCAAAGCACCCAGCAGTACCCACTGTGGGAGTGTGGTGCAGTGTGCAGACTGAACAAAGTGGTGACGGCGGCTCAGGAGGAGCTGCCTGTGGTGGCTGTTCATCTTCTTAGGTTAATCAGCCTGTGGTTATCCAGCACCCACAGACCAGGCACCCACTGCTCTCCTCTGTTGGCATCCTTCACTTCTTTCTGCCTGAACTGTTGGCACCTATCCTTCTTCCTGATGCTGAACTCTGTATGAATTAAACTTTACATAAAAAATTATTTCAGCGACACAGGGGTCAAGCAAATTCATGTGGTGAGCCCTACAGTCAGATATAGTTCTGCCTCTTCCAAGACCAATCCGAGCACACAGGTTCAAGACCGCTTACGTCTTCTAAGACACCAGCCCCATGACCACTGAGCATCCGACTTCCAGGCCCATTCTCAGCAGACTGGAGAGAGGGCTTCTCCACCAAAATGCATCCCTAGGCAGCACTTTGGAAAATTGTCTTCACCACACAGAAAGCTTACATCAGCAAAGCAACTGGAGCTTTTCCACCCATGTGGCTATTATACAACGAGATGGCCAAAAGAGAGGGGAAAAACACCCAAATCACATTTTTTGACCCTTAAAAAGTTTGGTCACTCTTGAAATCAATTAAAAATGAAGCGGTTTTAACAGGGAGTTGAAAGAAGCAGTAGGGTGTGTCACTGTTTTTTATCCTGTTGTCAAATGCCAAAATTGTTCTCTTAATTAAGATGTCAAAAGCCTGTGAAGTAAACAAAGCCCAAAGCACCAGCTTATCAACACCCAACCACAGTGACACATTCATAGGTGCAAGGAAATGGACTGCAAAACTTCCATGAAAAAATTAGCCTCCCTGAGAAAGGCTTTGCCAAACTTAAGGGGAAAAAAGGTTATGAGCATTTGTGGGAAACAGAGATAAAAGAAAAGGATAAAAGACACCAAAAAAAAAAAAAAAAAAAAAAAAAAAAAAAAGAGGAGGAAAGAGCAGAGGAAGAGAGGACTGAAGCTAGGGCTGTGCCAGTCAGGAGGGATTTGGCCGGATGATGGTTTTACTGCATTTAAATGTGTAAGATATATTTTGATTAATTCTGGTAGACTACACCAAAGTCATACTTGCAACTCCCAGTGCACTAATTATGGAGAAGAGGCGGACAGTGACTCATGTTGGAAACTTCCCAGCTTCCAAAGGGGGGGGAAAAAGAGGAATCTCAGCACTCAGGCAACCATGACAGTCCCTGGACCCATGCTGTGAGAAAGGTCAGGATAGGCACAGGGAAGGAGCACTGGCTGGACAGTCCCCAAAGAGGGCTGGCAGGGGAACTCCCACCAGAAGAAAGGAAGCCATGGGGAGAGGTAGGGATACCCAGCTGTAGGGTTTGCCTCAGTATCTCCCTGGCCATGCGGGCAGGGCAGCTCTTTCCATCATTGCTAATCCCATCAACTGGAGACACGGATGCGACCATCCCAGCAGAGATGCCCTTAGGAAGACATTAGTGAGGACTATAAAAAAAACTTCTGGTGGGTGGTGAAATGCAGATGGAGCACACCAGCTTTGGGGTACATGAAGGCCAAGTCTGATGAATCACAGAGGGAAAAACAAAGTCCTCATATTAAGCCTCAGGTGTCCTGCTCGGTTTCTGCATGGTGAGGAGCTCCCTCTCCTCCTTTTGTGAAATACTTAGCAAAAAGTAGATACTCACATACAGACAGATGTTCACACAGTGGTGATTACAGCCAGCTCTGAAACATCTCTTGGGGCAACAGCAGAGAAACTAAGGGGGGTCCTTGTCTGATATTTATTATCCCATCTCAGCTCCATTCTCATCTACCCATTTTTTAACTCCCCAAGAAGCTGACAGCATCAGAAACTAAAGCCAGAGCATCAGATTAACAACATCTTTCTTCTCCAGGTTTTTGGCCGCATGTTTGAGTTGGTCCAGTCTATGACTATAACCAAAATCCCACAATCTTACAGGCTCAGGACAGAAGTGAGGGGATGAGGATGACAGATTGGTTTTGTAGCCAATTATACTTCCATTTCTTTAGTTTCTTTCTTTAGGGAGAGGTCATTACTTTTTTCTCAAATGTATTTGCAGGAGTTTTTTTTTAAAGAGGGCAAGACAGAACCTGCATGTAACCTCCTTTTCCACCATGCTGGCTCACAGCTCATGTTGCAGCTTAGCAATGCCAGGGACATGTCACACAGATGTGCATCTCTGTAAACCTGACTAGAAACACATCCTGTGGCTCTCAGGTGGCATGATTAAATGAGGCGTTAACAAGCCAGTACTCTGCAACATTGTGCACCTCTCTGCCTTCCTGACTCTACCACAGACCCAAATGGCTCCATAACCACTGCAGAGGGAATGGAAAGTAGCTAGTTGAGATGATTTCCTCTTACTGTGTTCTCCTGGGGAATATAGATGTTGGTGTTTTGGGGATCTCTGTGGTTCTGAGCAGGATGAGGACATCTACCACATCTCAAGTTCACGGTATCCACATGAGGAAGCTTTCCCCATGATCCATGACACTAACATGCTGCTGAAGCAGCCTTCAAAATGGAGGGGTCATGTGGGATGTTGACTTGCTTCCCAGAGAGGGCTGTTGTGATGCCAGCTGGGGAACAAAGACCCTTGAGGTTCTCTCTCTGGGAAGGGAAAAGTAATTAGACTACAGGTTGGAAGGCTGCAGAAACTGCTATGAAATGCAATGACAGGACAGCACGGACAGTGTGCAGAGGAGTTAAGTGCATCCTAACTCAAATGTATTTGTTGTCTCACCTTTCTGCCCCCTTCTGGAAAGGCTGCAACACCCTGCAAACAGGAAATCCTGCACTTCAAGACTGGGGCAGGCATCTTGTGAAGATAAGAACTAAGCTGTCCTGCAACACTTGTGTTTTCAAGAGGCCATGAATGTGGAGCAACCACCGGATGGGAGAAAAAGAAGAGGAACTTGTCACAGCCCTAGGAGAGGACAAAATCTTGGGATTCTCCTCCTAAGTGAAGAATGTGGAGATGGATTTGTCTGGTGACCTGTGAGATTTTCCAGGGATGGAACAAACCATTTTCCTGTTGGAAAGAAAAGAGACTTTGAAGAAAACAAGACCATGGGAACATAAATTTGACAGTTTTCCATCAGAGGAGTCACGATTTGGGGTTCCCCACATCTTCCTTGCTTTTTGATTTGTGCCATGGGACAGCATCTCCTGTTCCCAGCACATTGCTGGGCTCTGGTGTTGTATCTCCTTCTTCACCGCCCAAAAGACATGGGGCCTCAATCGAGACATGGCTCCAGGCCACAGGCTGGTCACTTGCCTAAAGGCAGAAGCTGATGCTGACGTGCGGCACGTCAACAAGCCTTGATCTCCATAACCCATACAATTTCTGAAGTTCACTAAGGTAAATAAGCAGAAAGTAGATCACTTGCAAAATTATATGAAGTTGTTCACAAATGGGGCACGGAGTTTTTCCCTGTGACCAAACCACCCACAAATCTTTTCTTCAGGATGCTCAAAAGCAAATCACAACTCCCTACAAAGGTCCAGCTAAACCTTCCTAATTACTGTAGCAGGCAAAGAGTTACTCAAAAACTATGGGAAGCCATATCCACCTTTCTGTGTCCCTTAACTCACCTTTTCCCAGAGACATCCAATGGCATCTACAGGGCACAGGCACTGCAGGACAGTGGCCATCACCAGAATCCCATGTCCCCCCTGGTCCTTCTGTTGCTCTGCTGTGCAGTCTTGTAAGGTCAAGGCCAAGGCACTCCAGTTCTGCCCACATTGGCCAGATGCTCTCTTAGACCATGAGATCACAGAGCTTGTACAAAAAGTTGTTGAAACCTCATGGGTTGCACTGATGCTCTTCTCTCGGCAGGGAGTTGCTGCCTGCGGGCAGTCAGCCATAGGGGAAAAACCTCGAGGCTTTCAGAGATGCTTCTTGGTCTTCCTTCCTTTTTCTTCATCCCTCCATTTTTCCCTCCTTGCTATTACAACTGCAGGACAGAGTGCTGATGAGACAGGATTAGGTCCAATCACAGTTAGTAATTTTGCAGCAATTAGTTTGGGTTACCAGAGAAAGGACACCTATGTTTTCTCAGGTTGCTGCTGAGACTCACAACCACAAGTATGCCAGGGAAAATGGGCAGTGCTGGTGTGTGGGTTGCTGAGCCACATGAAAGCAGTGCAGACCTCTGCTCTGGGCTGGGTGAAGTCCATCTTGTGTTCATGCACCTCCATGCTAACTTCCCACCTGCAAATTGAGGAGGACAGGGTCTACCTTCACATTAATTTTTCCTCTCTTTTGAACACTTTGGAATATGAGTTGCCTTTCCCCGTCTTTCTGACATGAACTCTGCACAGCAGGGCTGTGCTGTGTCACCTGGATGCTCCTGGAAGAAATCTTCAGAGACAGCAAATAAATTCAAACTCAATGCAAAAACCCATTGTGTAAGAAACTATTGCATCTTGTAGGCCACCCTTGGGTCAGCAGCTCGCCCTAGGTCTTTACCTAGGTAGAGCTTGAGCATTAGGTCTTCTTTTCTTGTTGGCATCAGAAAAATTGATTTTAAAAGGTCGAAACAAATGCTAAATAAAAGACCTGTGTTGACTAGAACAAATTTCCATGTGGAGAAAACTAGAAGAAAAGGTTGAAATATTTTTTCCCACCTGGAAGTCCTTGAGGCGCTTTCTTTTCACTGTAATTTAATGTGTCTTAGTGTGCCTGAGCCAGCCTAAGCATTCCTCTTTGAGCACAGCACACGAGTCATTGGGAAATGCTGGAAACAGTGGACATGTACTCTATATATACAGTCAATTTAGTGCCAGTCCTGTGACACAGAGAATGTTTCTGGTTTTCCTCTCGGGAAGCTACATTTCACATTTTGCCGCCTTGAATCCTCAGCCCACGATGAAACAATTATTAATGTGCTATGATATTAAGATACAAACCAAGTCTAATAACTCATCTGCAGAAACGTGGTGGGCAGAGGGAGCTATTCAATTAATGCAGCATTTCCCTGGTACTGTGAAATGCAGGTAGGGGGTGTTTTCATAGGAGCACCCTCTTTGCACCGCTGGCACAGCAGAAGCAATGACAGGCAAGCTGGAGGAAGGAGCAATGCAGTGAAACTCCTTTTCAGGGTAGTTTGCTTTTAAAAAGAGATCTTTTAGTTTGGGGTGCCACTTTCCAGAAAGTGTTATGCTAGCACATCCCAGTTCCTGCTTTGATCCCCCAGCACACAGTCCTTGCTAGCATAGGCTTTCAGGAACCATTGGTGGTCTCCTGGGAAAGGCAGATGCAAGGCCTCACCTTTCATGGAGCCTGTAAGAAAGATGGGGACAAGCATTTTAGCAGGGACAGTTACAACAGGACAAGAGGTGATGGTTTTAACCTAAAAGAGGGGAGACACAGGCTAGATCTAACTATATACATAGACTAAATTTAACAGAAACACTGGCACAGATTGGCCAGAGTGGTGTCAGAAGCTCCATCCCTAGAAACATTCAAGGTCAGGTTGGAGCTCTGAACAGCCTGATCTCATTGCAGATGTTTCTTCTCACTGCAGGGGGTTGGACTAGGTGACCTTTAAAGGGCCCTTCCAACACCAAACACTCTATGATTCTGTGAAAGCAAGATTTCATGCTTGGCTTTTTCACATGAGCCCTGCTATGCTCCCCTGCTTGACAAGTGCCCCTATGGAGGAAAGCTTTCATGACCAGCTGTGTCAGGAAGCTGGGAGTTCTGCAGCTGAGCTGTGGGTTCCTTGGCTTCAGCACCAGCAAATGGATCAATATGGTGTGCTTGTGTGCACACACCCCCCTTGGGTCATTGAAACAGATGCCCTATAGTACAATTTGGCAGGCTCTGAAGAGGTCCAGCTTGGTTATGGTAGCTCAAAGCATTCCCCTTCTGGGCTGTAGCATTTATTATCCCCTTGCTAAGAACAAGCATTACTCCATATATCTTTTGAAGGTGATGGGCGAGGGCTCTGGTCTAATCAGACAGTTTCCCCCTTTTATCTCTCCCTGATCTGTCCAAGCAGCTCTGGAGTGTGTCAGCCTCGTGATATCATTCCTTGGCACAGCCACTGCCTGCTTGCTTTTTGCCAGGATGAATCCTGTAAACACTTGCAAGAAATCACAGTCGGCCCTGGAGGAAGCACTTTTTTCCCCCCTGCTCCCCTCCAAAGAAACAGCCCATCCTTCACCACTTGCACAGGCTGGCAGGGAGGGGGGTTGAAGAGAAAGCAGAAGGCAGCTGCTGATGGAGGACCATGCTGCATTTTTTCCTGAAATGATGGACCTGCAAGGACAGCTTCAATAACTACAGAAAATAAAGAAACCAGAGGATGAAGGAGCCAGTTGGGTTCTCTGCCAGTTATTTTAATTTTTAAAAAATATTTTATTTTGCTCAGTTTGTTGATGTCTTTGTTGAAAAGGCTTTTCCTTGATGTGTCAGAAGTATTGCAAAGCACTGGGCAACCAACACCCGGCTGCAACCAACCCTAAGCTGTCAATCTCGGTCTGGTTTACTTAACCAAATGAGGCTTTTGGGATTAACGTAGCATGTATCTGTCTGTTTGTTTCCTTTCCCCTGCCCTCTAGACAGCTTCTGAGCCCATTCTTCCCAGGCTAACCTAAATGAGGGCAGTGATATCAGAAAGATTAAATTTCTGATATTTTCTTGAAAAAAATGCTCTGGCAGACACAGGCAACCTCGGGGATTGCAGAAGGGTGGCTGGTTGCAGCCCACGTCCAGCCCAGTTTACCCCAGCACAGCAAAAGCCACTCAAAGAGCAAACTGGAGCACATTGAGGGCATGCAGGATGCTCAGAGCAATGTGGGAGGAGGTAGCCCACAGTTGTCTCATCCCAATCCCACTGATGCTGCCATGGGATGCCACACCAGACATACCCACTAATAGAACAGGGAGCCACAGTCTGATGCTACTGCAAATTTAGTCCATGTTTACACGAGATACCTGTAACACTGCTAGAAGTTTCTCCATCTCAAGTCTTCTGAGGCTGGAGAGATCCCAGAGATACCTCCTTTGAGCTGCCATCCCTCCCAAACCTCGCACGCAACCATCTTGCAACGTAGAGAGGGCAAGGATAAAACTCCAAACCTCCATGAAGCAGAAAGATTTTATAATGAACAAAACCCCGAGAGCACTCTGGGAGCCAGGATGATTAACATTCCTTAATGAAGAAGGTAGACGTGGAGCAAGGACTGGAGCAGGGAAGACACAGCACTCTCCTGTGGTCCCACCTTCCCACCTAATCCCCTTATTGCCATTTGGCAGATTTACCAGCTTCAGTAACGTTACTTCCACTGATACAATGAGGAACTGCAGGTTGTGTTATATTTCCTTATGAATTTTGCTTCCCTGCCAAAAAAATTCAGGGCTAGGTCAGACTCTTATATATATTTCTGTAATATATATATAAAAAAATAAAATACATAAGTATATTTTTCTTCTTTCCAGGTGATTTCCACCTTTCCCCATCTAAGGACTCATTCATTCTCTTTTTCCCTGCTCACTAGTTTTTTTAGCTGCTTGCCTGGGTTGGGTTAAAGAAAATAACTGAAGAACCAAACTCCACAGCCACTCCCTCCAGGGTGGGATCGCTTTGCAGTGCTGCTTTCTGCGGGTGCTGGGGTGTGAGGGGAGCTGTAGCAGTTGCACAGCCCCCCCTACAAACTACAGGACTCTCTGAGCCTGGCAGCAGCCTGCCCTCACCCAGCTTCCAATTGGGGATTACTAATTCGATCAACCTCAGCCCTGGTTTAACAAGCTGAGGAGGAAAGGTGGATGGTCTAGACTTCAAAAGGTCCTGGTCTTTCTCCCCACCCATCCCCCTTCAGGCACAGACTACCTTCACAGGGTCATGAACAGAAAGAGATGCGCAGCAGGATCTTAAATCAGTGCTGATTTATTTCATGCCTATGCCTACAATCCCAGCAGGGTGCTGAGAAACATAGATGGGATCATAGAATCACAGAATAGCAGGAGTTTGAAGGGACCTCCAGAGCTCATTGAGTCTGCCTACCAAAACAGGATCACTTAGGACAGGTTGCAGAGGAATGCATCCAGGCGGGTCTTCAAGTCTCTAGAGAAGGAGACTCCACAACCTCTCTGGGCAGCTTATTCCAGTGCTCTGTCACCCTCACAGTAAAGAAGTTTTTCCTCATGTTGAGTTGGACCTTCCTGTGCTCCAGTTTGTATCCCTTGCCCCTCAACCTATCACAAGACACCATTGAAAAGAGACTGGCCCCTTCTTCTTGACCAACCTTCAGATCTTTGAAAACATTAATAAGATCTCCTCTCAGTCTTCTCTTTTCCAGACTAAACAGCCTCAGATCTCTCAGACTTTCTTCATAAAATAGATGTTTCAGCCCATCATTCTGGTAGGCCTTCCATAGGACTCTCTCTAGCATATCCCTGTCCTCCTTGAGCTGGGGAGCCCTGAACTGGACAGATTTAGAGGGGTACCGATCATCATGTACCTACTCTCATCTCAGGGAAGGGCCCACATTAGTGCTTTAGAATGGACAGTCAACAGCTTCTTCCCTGCAGACCTTAGAGGAATGGAACTGTAGCAGAAAATCAAAAAGTCAGGTCTGGACTTACTCTGCTGCCACCGCCACCCATGTTCGGAACAGTGTGTGCTTCTGGGAAAGGAGGTGGAGAAACAAATTATTCTCTCTCCTTTGGGATTATGGGATGGGAACACAAGGAGAGGGAGATCTCAGAGGATACAGCTGCCCCAGGCAGAAAACAAGCACTAAAGCACCAGGGCACAAAGTGACAAAATGCCTTCAAGCAGCTGTGTGTCATACAACCTGAGCTGTGGCACTGAAGCTTCTTCATCTCCAGCTCATATGCATAGCTTTTGCAGTCTGATTTCACTTGTCTCAGAGGACAGACGCAAAACCAAACAGGCTTTCCCTCATCTCACGTCCAAACCATGTTATCTCCTCTCCAGTTTTACTGCATCCACCTCAGATCTTCCTTTCTTTGCAAACACATTTCCCTTGAAGCAGCATTTTTTTTTTTTTAAAAGAATTTGTCTAAGCTAGTTCAGAATGTAGTCATGTCCCATGGATTAAAACTCACCTGAACATTAAGAGCTGCTTTCTCTGGATGGCACCAGACTGCTAAACCCAGCAACAGGTGTCCAGGGATGCTCTCAGACTCATTGTTCACTTCCCTCCTTCACAGAGAGTGGCCATGACCAAGCTATCCTGCTGCAATAAAAGGTCACCAAGTCCCTTCATGTAGAACAAGAAGCCTCAAAATGTGTTTCTCAGCAGAATTTGCAATGAATAAAGTCTCCCAACACTGCCATTTCTGAAGAGCTCTTTTCTCTTGTTTAACTAGGGATCTGGCAGGAGCCTGGTGGAGCAGCCATTGCTCCTTTTGCCTACATGTTTCATGACGTGAATTCCAGGCACAGGCTATAGAGGCACTTGCCTCCTTCACTGGTGTTCCTGGGTCCTTTCTATTGGACACCCTATTTTGTAACTGAGAATTGCTGTTCTGCAAGGAAGGCAGTTCAGGTCTGGGAGAAAGTCCAGACCATGTGCACACAAGTAGGCACTTGAGGTTGGGCATCTGGGGTAGCTCCACTGTACCCCAGGATGCAGGGTTGGGACAGATTGACCCATGTAGCTCTGTTTCATATGACCCAAGGCCTCATTGAAAATTTCAGATATAGTAATTCTCCCTCTGCAGAATTGACTGTATGCACCTGCTGAAAGGAGGCACACTTTACCCACAGAACTCTCACCTTGGAGAGCAGGTTGTCTGAATAAAAATTAGGCTTTTGAACTTGAATTTCAGCAGTCTCCCCTTTTATCTTTCAAGGAAAAGCAAGGCTGCCACATGGTAGTAGGATCATAAGGCACAGGTTTCCCATGACTGGTGTTAGAGGAAACCTTAGCAGCCAGTGTTTTCCAGCCCTTCTTGCTAGTTCTTTCCTATCAACATTACACAAGCTGCAATCTGGAGCTGAATTGTTTCCCGTGCCAGGGAGCTGACTCACTTTACTTGCTGCAGCTGTAAGACGTGACGGAGCCAGGCCAGAGGGACTCCCTTGCCCAGGAGGAGCAGTCACCACCAGCACCCCTGTCCTCAGCTGAGACTATGTGGCCAGGCCATATCTGCAGCCTGCTCCTTGAGGTATCTCAAACAGCCTGACTCCCGCTGCCAGTGTAAGCTGGAATCCATCCCACTACCAATTCAACCTTGAATGCAAGGCCCACCAGACTGGAGATTTTCAGCGTGGCCCAGAGAAGCAGCACTTTCTCAGTCCCGAGATCTGGTACAACTGCAAAATCCTCAGAAGGTGGTGAAGGATGCCTGTCATGGCTCTTGCCATGGCAGGAAACCTGAAGAACAGGACAGGGACACACTGTCCTATATTTTCATGAACGTATTCTCAAGTGCGGAAACCTGGATCACACCTTTCAGGAGGGGAAGGAAAGGACTTACTGTACTCAACACACTCCAGCTCCTTCATGAAGGGATTGTCAGACCTTAGAAGATGCTCTTGTTAAATACAAGGCTGTCACACTGCAAGGGCTGCTGGAGCCTTTGCCTCTCTGAACAAGTCACACACCTTCTCACCAGAGGCTGGCTCTAGGCTGCTGTTTTCCCACCCTTTCAGTTTTACAGTCAGCATTCCTCATTTTCCATGTCATTAATCTCTGTGGGCCCCAGCTCCAAGCAGGCTGGAAGCCAAATCCTGCCAGACAGGTTCCAAGTGAAATCAAAGTTGTCTGGAAAAGGAGAAAATTCAACTAAAAATTCGAAAAGCACGTGAACCCTAAGCTGGCTCTCACCAACTGCACAGCGGGGCAAGTACGAGGCTGCTGAAGCCAAGAAAGTTCTGGCAGCAGCCAGTGTGCCTTTCCCCATTCCACTTGACTTTTCCAGCAACCAGCCGAAAGATGAAGTGTTTGTTTGAGCTAACATATTCAATTTTGCCCAAGGAAAACAAAACAATTTTGCTTTTTCCACAAGCAAAATTGGGAGATTGTTTTTTAAGTCCTTCAATAAAGATTTTCTTGCTCTGAGAGCTGCTGATGAGCACTCTCAGCCAATGCATTTTCACAACATTTTTTTGCAGCGATTTTTTTTTTTTTTAAAAATTTTTTCTGTTTGGCATTTGAGCTGCTTTGCTGTGAAACTCCAAGGGCCTAAAGCTGAGGCCGACATAGGTAAAATTCCTTTGAGACAGGGTAAGAAAAGAAATCTGTCTTGCCATAGGACAACAGAGAAGAGAAGAGCAAAAACTGTCTCACCTGGGGATCTCCAGCGATGTTCCACTGCATTTAACACCAGCCCATCTTGCAGCTTCTGCAATTTTTTTTCAATTAAGTTTGAGATTTAGACAGGAGGAGTGCCTGTTATTGGGAGGTAATTTGCGCTCAGGAATGTCCTTCCAGCATTTTCACATTGATGGGGTGGCCCTCAGGGTTTTGGCATGGGCTTTGTTCAACCTTCACACAGACTGCACAGCACATGCCAACACGGCTTCAGCTGCCTGGACAGCAGTGCCAGCTGTTCTTAGGTGATGGCAACTACCCACCAGCTGGCCTGCCAGTGAATGTAGGAAGACAGCTACATCAGAGCCCAAGACAAAAATCGAGGTGTGTTTTTCAACTAAAGGGGGGTTGAGAGCTATGTTATTTTCTTCTCTCCAGAAACAAATGTCAACATGGTTTAAATAGAGGAGGTGTATGGCACTGCACCAGGAACAAGCTGCTAAACAGACCAGCAGCACCATCATGTTGAGCTGGGATCTTTAGGAACAAGGGCTCTGACAGCCTGTGGCACAATCCATCACACTCCACGGCTGCTCTCTCATAGAGCAAATCTGAGATACACTTTGGAGGAGCCCTAATGAATTCTGCAGATACTTTACTGCTCTGGTTGGATTGGTCTTTCTTCCCTCCCTCTCTATGCCTCCTCAAAACAGATCTTGGAAGCAGACTGTGATACTTCAGTTCTAACTCCTGCCTTTCTTGACTCACAAAGGGAACCAAAAGGAATTGTTTTGAAATAACAGTGCAAATCAAATTACCCATTGCAGATAAGGGGGAGAGAGGTCAAAACCAAAAAAGCTTTAGATGAAAGAAGAATTAGCCTGCAACCCGCAAGGAATAACTCAGTACAAGTCTCATTTTCAGCACCCCCAGAATCTGGCACAACAGAGGTCCCTAATGAAACCTAACAGATAAACCTGGTCAAGACAATTTGTTATACCTCTGAACACAGAGCTGTTTCACCAACCACATGCTAAGCATCAACCGTCCTCTAAAGTGGGAGAAGTATATCAACTTATTAGAAGCCATCATCAATCAGCCCAGAGGAAACCAAGCAGCCCAGATCAGGTTCCAGACAGAGCTATGGGAAGCTACTCTGTGGTTTAAGTTCGCAGAGATTTGCCAACCTCATGCATACCTCCTCCAAGCTGCATCCCTTGGAAGCTGTGCTGGGGACCTGCCTGCCCCAGCCTGCAGACATCCCCACAGCATCCAGACCGAAAAGAGCTGAGAGTGGGACTTTGCATAGCCTCTTTTCTTGACTGCACCAGTGTTTGCTTGACGCTCCCCAGACTTGGGGTTACTAATGGGCTTGGGACATGCCTGGGGCTCACAGCAAAGCTTTTCCACCATCTCTGCTTCAGCTTTCCTCCCTTTCACAGGAAAAGTTCTCTCCACCTTTTCCAAAGACATATTTTATCCCCTTTGGTCACAATATTCCACACAGAAGAAAACAACTTGAGACCAGACCCAACACAGCCCTATCAAGGCTGGGTTTGGCTTGGAGGCCAGGCAGGGACCCTCGTCAATGCCGAGACCCACCTCCTGGATAAATAGGCTCCAGAAATTCCTGTCGCTCACCACTGAATGAACCCAGCCAGTTAAAAGGCAGTTGCTAAGCTTGTACTGACTGTATTATTCACGGGGATTGGGGAGGATTTCAGGCATTGCTCTGTGCAGTGGGGAAGGAAGATTTTTTTTTTCCCTTTTTTCTCCTTGAAACTAAAGCACGTAATTGGAGTGAAGTTTTGAAAGCTTTCTAAAGGACTCTGGGTATTTAATCATCTTTAAAGTACAGGAATTGCTCTCCATTCCCTTCCTGATTTAATGGGAAACAGGTCTCTTTTTCCTTCAGGCCCTCTGAAACTGCTGACCATTTGGTAATTGTGCCTTGAAATGCATGATGCTGTCTGTACCTGCATCCACGCAAATAAAACAAAATTATCTTTTTTTTTTTTTTTTTTTTAATTAAGTTCAATTTGCAGATTCCAAACCTTTCCCACTTGGGGCGAGGGAATGAATGAATGAAAAAAAATAGGTGAAAATTACTCAAAAGGCTCATAATACAGCAGATAAAGGGCACCTGCCTGTGGCTGGTTCACATCGATGCTCTGAGAGATCAGATGTACACAGAAAGAAATGTTTTCCCCACTGCTGCTATGCATGCAGTGCAGGAGTGAGATTTATGGGTGGTTTTGTTTAAATCTTCATACACTCCTTTCAGAGGAGCAGCAGTTTGGCCAGGTAGAAAGGCCCTGCAGCAAGGGAGCCATGTACACCACCACCTATTCTCACAACCTGGCTCATCACATCTTGTTAATGCCACTGAAGCATTTAATGTGCTTCAAATATGGGAAGTGGAGGGAGGTTCACTTTTACCTGGTGGATGTCCAGAAGACACTTGGCTCATCAGTGCAGTCCCTCAGGCCTGATCAGCAGTGTTGTTTCTTGCATGAAGGCTTGCCCCTAGGCTGGAAGATGCAAAGCATAAGCAGTGCCTTGGTCAGGAAGGCAAATCTGAGCCTCTGCCTTCGGTCAAGACCAGGGCCTCATGGCAAGCAGCCTTGCTCCCTCTCCTGGTCCTACTTCTCCAGCCCCACCTGTTTTCCTTTCAGAGGTAAAAATCTGTTTTAAGCTGGAACACTGTACTGTGCTGCCTCCTCCTGCAGGGGCTGGAGTGGTGGTGGCTGCCCTGTTGAGCTGGGCTGGGAATGCACAGGACGCTTGGGGCCCAGCTCCCCATACAGGTGGCTATGATGGAAACCAGATTCTTGCCATTCCCACTGCCCTGAACAGAACCCTATGCCTCTCCCAGAGATGTTCTTGGTCCCTTTCTGAGCTCAGAATGCAAAGCACACTATGGCAGTGTGCCCAGCATTAGGGAACTCACAGACACGATGCCTCCCCCACACCTTAGGCTGCTGCTTCTGTTGCTGCCTCAAGCTGGTCCCAGAGGAGAAGCTGTGCAGGGTTTGGGGGTCTTCTGGCCAAGCACCTGTTGCTTCTGCTCTAGCCTCTGGTTTTCTGGGCACTCTTAACTTTGGGTAGCGTAACAGAGTTCAAGAAGCAAATTCAAGCCATGTGCAATCACCTTCCGGGGGCTTCCCAGGTTTCCACATCCTTACAATCAAAGAGAAATTCCATGCTTTGACCTGATAAGCCCCGCAGTAAACACAGTGATGATGCTTTTTTCTCATAGCGTGTAATTAGTTTTTCTAGATGCACTTGATTCCTGCTGAAGTCTTTCACTAGTGCAGCCAGAGAGACACTGTTGGCACAGCTGGGAAATACGAATATGTTCTCAGTCCTCAGCAGAAACTGGTTTTGCTAAGTTATGCTGCTGCAAAAAAGGCAGACTGTGACTTCCTCACAGCGTATAGAGTTGGGGTTTTATCACTTCCACAATTATTACAAAAATACACCCTGTTATCCCACAAACAGCATTACAGAGCCCAGCTGAAGAGCCCCGGTATTTGCACGCCCCCGGAGGCTTGCTCGTCATCGATGTTCCCTGAGCATCTCCCACAGGAGCAGCTTTCCACATTGGGATGACTTGTCTTTGCTTTTCTCAGCTTTTTCTTCCTTCTGCTTTGTGACACTCTTGAGCCAAACATTTACAGCTCCCTCTACCTTGCCCTTTCCCTTATAAAACCATCTTTACCTTGACCCATGAGTTTTCTCACTTTTACCCTTCCACTTATATAATTTTCTCCTGTGGGAGTGTTAGTGAGCAGCTGAGTAGGGGCTTAGATGGCAGCCAAAGCAGTCCACAACATCTTAGTATTGGTAGAGCCCTGAACAGAGGACTAACAGTATAACTCGTCCTCACCAGGCACATCTAGGACTCACACTAGGTTGCTCACATGTTCATTCAGATCTGCAGCTGTGACGGTTTGGGAGTTCCCCGCTCCCCCACACTTTGAAATGACCCAGACTAGATCTCAGCCGGACTGGAAGTTAAGAGATGAAGCTGTATTTACAGCTCAGCACAATATACAAGCAAATATATACAGTATATACAGGAATATTTACAGAAATATACAAGTTTAAGGTAATACAGACACACAACACCCCTCCCAGAAATCAGAGACCCCAGGAGGGGCTCCCAACCACCCTTCCACCTTCTCCCCACTCCCACACCTTACCCCAAGGTTTGGCTTATGCGCAAGGAGGATCGGCTGGGGAGGATTAGAAGAAAAGTGGTTAGTGAAGTTATTCAACAGAGAGGAGAAGCCAGAGCTGCTAGCCCAAGACCCAAGCAGCAAGCCAGCCCATCCAGTAAGTCCCTCNGTACATTCCACTGTACAGTCTAAGGAACAGATCAAAGAATGTGATCACACAGATGCCATCACTCTTTGGGGCTCCTCTGCTTTTGATTATTCCTATCTATCTATTCCCTGTCACTGGACACCTTGACTTACTCTTGTTTGCAGGCATGGTCTGCAAGGCATTTTTTTTCACTTTGAACCTTTCTTCTGGCAACAGGCATCTTCATTCAAACTCTTGCATTATTACAGCCATATCCCATCACAGGCTGTGAGGGCAGTTGCTAATTCATATAAAAAATTGCTCCATCCCATTGCTCTGCACTCACATCACATACCCATTTGGCCAGCACCTGGTTTTTCAGAATCTCTGAGCTGACATTTTGCACATCATCTTCATTTGCTCCACCTGGAAGCAAACACTTACTAGCATTTAAAAGTCTCTGTCTTGGTAGAGTTACTGTAGAGTCTTTGGGTACTCATAGAGCGATTTGGGGAAGGACTCTCCAAAGGTCATCTAGTCCAACACCCTTGCAGTGAGCAAGAACATCCTCCATTAGATCAGGTTACCCAGAGCTCTGTCAAGGCTGACTTTGAATATCTCCAAGTATGGGGCCTCAACTACCTCCCTGGGCAACCTGTTTCAGTGTTCCACTACCCTTAAAGAACTTCCTCCTAACATTCAGCCTAAATCTGCTTGTCTCTAATTTCAAACCATTGCCCCTCATCTTACCCCTACAGGCCTTTGTAAACAGTACCTCTCCAGCCTTCTTTTAAGCCCCTTTCAGGCACTGGAAGGCTGTTCTTAGGTCTTCCTGGAGTCTTCTCCACAGCTCCCTCAGCCATCCTCATTCCATTCCCCAGATAATTTTCGTAGCCCTCCTCTGGAGTAGTTCCAACAGGTCCATGTCATTGCTGTGTTGAGGGCTCTAGAGCTGGACACAGTACTCAAGGTGAGTTCTTGCCACAGCAGAGTGAAGAGGCAGAGTCACCTCTCTTGATCTGCTGGCCAAGCTTCTTTTGATGCAGCCTAGGACATGATTGTCTTTCAATGCTTAGTCTTGCATTCCTACAGCCTATCTACAGCCCCTTAATTTCAGCTTTTAGGATTTCTCAGGTTAAATTCCTTTTGCACATGATGTTTCTTTGGCATCAGATTTACATCTGTTAACATCTTGCAGGGGTCACTACTGTCTGCAGGCACAACGAAAGAGCATCAGCTCAAGTGCTAGTCACCCACACTGGCTGGTCCTACTCCAATTGCTTGGGTTTTGTTTGTGGGTTTTTAGTTTGTTTTTTTTTTTTAATCTACTACTTTTTGCGCCCAGCTCTTTACTTGAGTGGCCTGAAGTGCATCCTCTTGCTAAAATACCTCCTGTATTGGGATGGCACTCTTGAAAACGGCAGTTCATGCCCTCCCACTTACATGATGCAGGTATTATACCAACATGGGATGTGAAATTGTTGCTTTTCCTTCATGTCAAGGAAATTATGTCACTCATATTCATGGAGAGCAGATTTCTGTTGGTTTGCCCAGGCTTTGGCCTTTCCTCTGATATGGAGGCAGGGAGCTATGAAATTCCTGGACGTGACCCTGTTACTGCACCATTTCATCAGGTATCACAACATTTTGCTCAAGGAGAAACAGTATGAATCATCTCCCAGCCCCTTCCCACCAGGTGCTCAAGTTCAGCTCCCTGTCTCCTTGAAAGACACCAGAGCACCCGGCCCAGTCCCCTTCCTGTGCGGCCACCAATGTCCCTGAGCACTTGGCTTCTAACACAGATGCTAGTTTTTCTGGCATCATTACAAGCAAATCTGCATTTTCCCTAAACTTGTTGCTACTTAAAGGCAAGGGCATTTCAGTTCTCACTTACTGAGCTCCACTACTAATTCTTTGCATAGCAACAGTTCCTTTTGTAGCAGAATGCCCTAAACTGAACTTTACCTGGAAAACAACATCCAGGATTCTTTGGAAAGAACCACAGGAGGGAAAACAGCTTTTGGAGCCAGCTCTGTTGTGCAGTCCCCGGGGCTCACCTGCTTGGAGCTTGGGATCCTAAGGAGGGCAACTGCAGCCTTGTGCACACAGCTACAGGCCCTCAAGGGAGCACCAAACCCACTCCACCCTGCCCTGGAGAAAAGCAAATGACGCTCCAGGGCAGCTTTGCAGATTACACTTATATACTTGCCTGTAAGATCCGGGCAGGGGGAACATATGAGCTCCCAACTCTCTTAGTGATCTTCTGAGCAGCTCATAAGAGATCAACCATGCACCAGCCCTCTGAGAAAGTTTCCACTCAGCCCAGATCCAAATCCCATCGTAAAAGCAGGATGTTTTGCTGGCACAGGCTTGAACTCTTGCCGCTGTGCGCTCGGGCTGTACACTTAATACTGGATCCTGTTGTTTCCTCTGCAGCACTCCTATATTGCTACAGAGACATTGATTTAATGCACAAAGCCTTGACTTGTTGCCCGGAGTGAGAAGTAGCCTCTTTCTCCTTTACAATTAACTTGGGAGGCAGCGGGGAAAGGCTGCATCTAACCCTAGATGCAGTAAGGGTTTGGACCAGCCTGCACTCTGGTGCTGGGCTAGGAACCCATCTGTCACACCCAGGCATGGGCACCCACCACAGAAGCTAGTACAGAACCACCTCAAAGGGCTTGGGGCACATTCATTGCAGTGCAACATTATTTTCTTTAGGATTAACAAATTCCTGGCTGTAAAAATTTCCATGGCTAAAGCAGAAGTTATTGAAACATGTTATTACATGCCAAGAGACCACAGTGTGGGTACCACCCTGTAGAGTTTAACCCTCCCAGTTGTATTGCGTCAGGTTTACATCTATATGCTCCCAGTGAGCAGGAAACCTAGAGCATTTTGGGTGGGAGCAGGGCAGGTCTGGATGGCATTCACCTCATACATCAACACTCACAGCCCAGCTCCTGTCTTCAGCAAGCTGCATGCTTAGGGCTGGACCCATAGGTTTTAATCAGTGGATCTGGAGGAGGGAAGAAGTATTTGTTTGGGTCACAGATAATCAGATACTATGGGTCCAGAGAATGTCAAAGGAAGTCCTGATAAAGCCTGCCCTTCAAAACATCCAGTCTCTGCACTTTTAAACACCCTCCTCCATCATCTTAATTTGTAGGGCCTCAAAACCACCACTCAGCAATGAATATTTGTTTAGAGCCCAAAGTGCACATTTGGCTTCGCTGAGCAAGACCTGGAACTTCTTAAAGGATTAGCAGCCTCTGACAAATGCACTGCACAGAGACTGAAATCATATTTGAAACAACTCCCACACCCCTGAAGCAAGCCTTCTGCCTCCAGGCTGTAAGAGCTGGGCCCAGTTGTAGGATTTTACAGCAGTGAATGAACTTCCAAGCTCCTGGAAGACTCTTATCACAGAATTCTTTGGATTGGAAGAGATCTCTAAAGGTCATCTAGTTCAACCCCTTACAGTGAGCAAAGATATCTGCAGCTGTATCAGGCTGAATAGAGCCCCTGACATTGGCATTTTTTAGGGATGGCGCATGTGCCACCTCTCCAGGCAACCTGGGCCAGTGTTTCACCACTCTCAGTGTAAAAACTTTCTTTATATCCAGACTCCCCTTCTTGTAGTTTAAAACCGTCACCCATTTTCCTGTTGCCACACCTTTAAATACTGAAAGGCTCCAATAAGTTCTCCCTAGAGCCTTCTATTCTCCAGGCTAAACAACCCCACTCTCTCGGCTTGTCCTTACAACACAGACATTCTAGCCCTCTGACCATTTTTGTGGCCTCCTCTGGACCTGCTCCTACAGTTCCATGTCTCTTCTTTGTAGAGGACTCCAGAGCTGGACACAGCACTGCAGGTGTGGTTTCACCAGAGCAGAGAGGCAGAATCCCCTCCCTTGACCTGCTGGCTATGCTGCTTTTGATGCAGACCAAGATACAGCTGTTCTTCCAAGCTGCAAGAGCACATTGCCAGTTCATGTCCAGCTTTTCATCTACCAGTGCCTCCAAGTCCTCCTCCACAGGCCTGCTTTCAATCTCAACCTTCCAATCTTCTATTCAGAAGAGCTCGATGTACCCTAACTGTAACCACCCTTCCAGGCATGCTTGCACGCATTACAGCCACCTGTCACTTCCATGTCACCCATTGTACCAAAGCAAGCCTCACCTCGGGGCCATCGCTCTGCCCACAAATAAGGGTTCCACCTGCTCAGACTTTCCCATGGCATCACTGGAGCTCAATTGTGAGCCTCAAGGACTTGTCTTCCTCATCCAGGAGGAAGACAGTGAAAGGATATCAGAACTGAATCACAGCTGGTTACCTTCTAATCAGGAGACACTTTCAGTTGACACTAATGAAGAAGCTTGATCTTAGGCAGGTTAGTGGGTTCCAGGGACAAGCAGTATGATACAAAAGCTAAACAGAGGGGTAAAAGGAATGGTACTGCTAAAGAGTGAGTCTGCTGGGTCATCTCAACTTCAGAGCAATGCAGATACCCTCTCCTGAACCATGGCCAATGCAGGCAAGCATGGAGGATGTGCTTAGATGGGGCATAGACATGATCTGTGAGTTTGTGGGACAGCCTCCCACTCAGCCTGCGCAGCTGGGGAGAGTAGAACTGGACAATCAGGCAGAAATTTACCCTGGAGATCTGCTGGAGGGAGGACATGCCTCAGCCCTGAGGACACATCACGGGAAATGGCAACGAGGCTCTGTAGGACTCATGAGTCACTCCCTACAGAATGAGCATGAAAGCAAGCAGGTCCATACTCAGTTGTCTTCGAAGCATCCCAGCTACAGTGAAGCAAAGCACCAAGAACTTCATGAGGCAGAAGAGAGTTGGTCACCATATGTCAGTTTTTCCTTCTGTTGATTTTCCTGGCTTTCACTTGTTTGTGGTTGGGGGGAGGTTTGCTGGGATTTTCTTCCTCATTCTACAATCCCTACACCCAGGCACTTATCAACAAGCAGCGAGAAAACTGGACAGAAGCTCCAGTTTGTTTCTACCATGCATGCCCCAGCATCCCACTTTGGCGACACCAAGAAATAACTTTGCTTAAAGCAAGTGACATATTACATCACACTGAAGGCACCAGGTGCAAAGAAGATCAGCAACAGAAGCCAAGGTAGTACTATAATTAACTTTTTCTTTTTATTTACACCACAAGAATAACAAGTTGTCATAATGTGGTACAAAATACTGGACTCCTAATAAAGTTGAAATCGAAGTTGGTACTGTCAGAGAAAGACACCATTGGCCAGTAAAAAAAAAGAAAAAAAAAAGAAAAAAAAAAAGAAGGAAAAAAAAGAGAAAAATAACAAACCAACCAAAACAAAAAAACCCAAAGGAAAACAAAACGGAGAAAAAATATTCTAACTCCACCAAGTAAAAGAAAGGACCATCTGAAAATTCAGCACAAAAAAATGCTACCATCACTTAAAGTAGGGTCCATACAATAAGAGTGAAACTGTGTCTAAATTACAGCGTAAACCGGTAGCTACTACCAATGGTGACATCATACTGAGCATGTATAGGTATAAAGTAGAATATAATATAGTTACAACTTTTTGATACTACATATCTGTAATAAGCTCTTGGGTGAATAATGTTTCAACCCCT
>VWYK01074059.1:0-29347 GCA_013399775.1 Semnornis frantzii
ACCAACCAACCCAAACCAAACCCACAGCACTTCAACCCAGATCTGGTCAATCCTTCCACTGAAGTTTGGAGCCAACTGTAAGAACGAGAGGAAAAAGGAGGGGATGAGGTGGAGAGGAAACAGAACTAAATTATTCCCAATTTGTACCGATGAAAAGCTTCAAGTAAAAGGAAATCCACTTGTTAAAGATCTTGCTACATGCACAGTCCCTCATCAGTTGAAAGCCACAGTAGTCAGCATTGGGTGTAACAGCAGATTATCATTCATTAAAAAAAAAAAACCCAAACAAACCCAAAACACTGGCAATGTTCCTTCATTCTTAATAGCTTGCATCCACGGTTTCTGTTTAGAAGCTTCTTAAAAAATGTTTATGGTTCTGCACATTTCATACCAAACTGGAGGAAAATGGTAAACATGTCTTCTTCTGATGCAATCCCATTCAGCAATCTTCTCCCTAAGAGCTCAGTGTCATTTACGAGTCTGAGTCTTCTTTGGCACTGCAGGTCGCTTGGCTTGCCACAAGTGGTTATGGATGGTGAGAGCATCCACGCTGACAGACATGGTTTTGGCTGGAATCACATTAAACTGTTTTCTGTCTGAACTGTACTTATAAAGTTTGTCAATCATTTTCTTGGTGATGCTCTTTGGCCCTGTTCCAGTCAGCTTGTAGATTTCTTCAGTGTCAGGGTAGTAGCAATAAAGTGCTCTGAACTGGCAGCCGGCATCGCGGAACAAAATGATGTAGTGGTTGGCATCACATTTTTCTAGTTCCTGTGTTAAACAACAAAACAAATACAGGATCATAGAATGGTTTGGGTTAGGAGGAATCTTCAAGATTATCTAGTTTCAACTCCCCTGCCATGAGCAAGGATACCTCCCACTGGACCAGGTTGCTCCGGGCCTCAATCTAACCTGTCCTTGGACACTTCCAGGAAGAGGACATCCACAACCTCCCTGGGCAACCAGTTCCAGTGTCTCATCACCCTCACTGGAAAGAATTTCTTCCTACTCTCCAGTCTAAATCTATCCTCTTCCACTGAAAGATAGATTGTTCACAGTGAAAATTCCCATGCTATGCCAAACTCAGTCAGTGCTTCAAGTCTTCTGAAACACTGGGATCAGCAACTGGGATTTTCAGTCCTATCAGCTGAACTCTTAGGATTATGGAGATTTGTTTCCCTAGCTGGGGCAGGGGGGAAATAATCAACCTTCCTGAAGAGTTGGGAAAAAGAACTTTAATATACTAAGCATACACATGTGGTTGAATCTCTATTCCCAGAGGTATTTAAAAGATTCAGAGATGTGGTGCAGAGGGACATGATTTAGCACCAGACTTGGCAGAGTTAGAAAACAGTTGGACTCAATGATCTTAAAGGTCTTCTCCAATCAAAACAATTCTATGTTTTCCATAAATTCAGAGTGTCACAGGAAGTAAATGATTCTTAGTACAGTTAAGAACAGGCATTGGCTACACTGCAACAGGGGAATAAGGAAACAAGCACCATCTTATTGTAAGAGCATTAATAATTGTGTATTTCAGTCTTTACCTCTAATATTGAATTCTTATGTGGCTCATTCACTTTTCCAGCAAGACAGCAATGAGATATTGCATTGTGAATAATGGGTTTGTTTGATTTGCTGCTGGGCTCCTTAAATAATTTTGGACCTAAGGAAGACAAACAAGTAAAAATTATTTGCACTGCATTCATGAATATGAAGATTTTCATTTCAAGTAAGCAAAACCCCTCAAGTATTTTTCTACAATAACTTATTTTTAGAGATAATAAGCAGAAGAAAATACACCTGGCAGCCTCTCAGAGATAACAATGGCACATCAGCTACACCACAGATTTTTATCACCTGTTGTTCCCTAACAAATGCTCAACCAGAACAGTCACCTGTGTATTCTGCCACTGAAGCAATAGAAGATGCTGTTGAAGCATTCTCCCAGTCTCTTTCTGTGTTTCTGCTAGGATTTCTGCTCAGTATGGGTAAGGACTCCATCGATTCAACTCTGAATATGAATAAACAAGAAGTTACATGCCAAGATTCTGGGTTTTTCCCCTCCAGTCTTAAAATAAATCCACCAGTTGCTGGCCCTGAATGGAACAGGCTATTGTCCCTTTTCCTCCCCCAAAGCAGTCAGATTCTCCCCACTAGATGATCAAAGCAAAATTCTATTATTCCTCTGGGAGAAAAGAAAACAAAATTGCAAGTTTGTACAGAACATCTGAGCTGGCAGCCAGATAAAACAGAAGATGAATTCAGCAATTACTGTTGTGCCTTCATGCCAGGGAAGTAAAACAAACCCCACTGATTCCCAGCACCATTTCATAACACAGCAGAAAGTCCACACGCCAAGACTAATGCCCTCTCTACCTCTGAGACGGCGTTCCACCAGAGTGTACGCTTTCAGGTTCAGTTGTTGCTGCTGAGGCCAAAGACAGACTGGAACCAGACTGAGCACTGCTCAGATTATCAGCTACAAAATAAAAGAGAGCATGTGAACACAGTTTGTTAGAGCAGATTTGCAGACGCGGTGAAAGCAAACAAATCAAACCCCTTACGTGTGGAAGAGCACTTTGTCCCTGAATCACTGTAAGATTCTTCACGATGGACTGACTTTGGCCTAGGTTTTTTGGGCTTTGTTTTGGGCTTTCCAAGCCCTTGCTCCTCCAAAATTTGCTGCTGTTTTTTCCTTAGGTATTCTTGCTTGATCAGTTCTCTTCGAGCCTTCTCCTCTTCTTTCCGTATTCGGTCCTCCTCAGCTTTGCGACTGCAAAGCAAACAGATTGTTAATTGAAGATATAATAAATAACCTCACCTTAAAGAGTAAAAAAGGAATATTTTTTCCACGTGCTATTACCGAGCTTCATCTCTTTTTTGCTCTACTTCAGCCTCCAACTGCTGCTTCCGAAGCCGAGCCTCCTCAGCTTTGCGCTGCTGTTTCAAGAGGAATGCTGCACGTTTTTTCGCGAGCTCATCTTCTGCTTTCTGTTCATCCTGCAGATTTCATGGGGATACAGTTTTTATTTTTCCTCCCCACTCTGTTCTTTAATCTGAACATCAACAAGATTGCTGAGGATTCCAGGAAGATTTTAGGAAAACAGAAGCAGTTCTTGTTGGAAATCTTTTAGAGTAGAGTTAAATCAGAGCTGTATTAAACTTTCTGAGGCTTAATAAAAATTTAAGAGAGTTTTAGTGTTTTCTTAAGTCTGAGGGGGAAAAAAAAAAAAGGGCTCATGTTCTGATTTGGTTTGTGTGCACTTAATCATCACAAAACCATCTAGAACCACAAAATCCAATGTCACTACCAGGACAGACAGCACAAATAACACCAGGATAGCAATAACCTTTGAGTCAGTCAATATTAATTATATTATCTAAAGCCAGAAGTTAAATTCAAAGAGGTTGAGACAGCTTAGCTTGACTTTCTTCAAGGAGAAATCAAAGAAATATTGTCATGACAACACACTTGAAGTGTTTACAGTGATCATTGCTAAACACATTGCTAAGATACTCTATGTTCCCACAGCAGTTCTGAACTTCACTAGGAGGAGTAAACATTATTTGTCCCCAACAAACCAAACAGCTTAACAATCAGCCCTTTCCCCAAGCCAGTCTGGTGCAAAATGAGGAAGAAATATTTCAATTTAATGCCTTTTCATCATACCCTCACAGGACAAACCCACAAGCTGCAAGAAAACCAGTCATTTATTCCATTGAAACACCTGTCATCTGCACAGTCATGCAAATGAATGCTCCATTAGAGTCTTTGGCTTTTAAGCTGCTCAAGAGCAGAAAAATTTGTCTGCAAAAGGACCCTCAGCTCTCTGACAAGTTTTCAAACCTGCTCAGCAGGCTTTTACTAGATAACTGTGTTCTGTCAGGAGTCTTTTTTGCTCAGTTGATACAGATTCACAGAATGCTGGGGTTCCAAAATGCTAATTTCTTCCCTTGTGTCCTGTGGCAATTTTATGCCTTGTTTACAGCACACTTCTATGTTGTCCCTTTGTCAGGAAAGCAAAAAAAAAAAAAAGGGGAAGGAGAAGAAAAGCAAAGTTAAGTCTGGCTGCTAGTCAGGTCAGCAAGAACCAGGATTTCACACACTAATAAAAAACTCGTATGCATGCAATTATATGTGCTAGTGTACATCTAATTATTTTCCAATGCAGCTTTAAAAAAATGCTAATACCACAATTGAAATGTATCATGTTCCACCTGAATACTGAAGAGTGCAATGGACAAAAGCAGTTCTAGTGCTAGCTAAATGTGTACAATAACCACATATAGAAAGGCAATTTTATTTACCTTGAAGAAAAACCCCACACCAGATTTCTGATCACTTTCACTGATTATGTCTGTAGAGCTGTCCTGGTTTTCAAGTTCTCCTTCATCAGGAGCTTTTAACTCTGACAAGTCTACCTCAATGAGATTAGCTTTGCTTCTCAGTGGCTCATCCACTGGGACATTTTCTTTTCCTGAGCCATCAGAAGAATTCAAGCCTGTTTCCTTGAAGCTGTCATTCACCTCATTGCTCATTTCAGAAATAATATTTGCATCTTTGGAGGTGGAAAGAGCAAGAGCCCGTTGATTGCTCTCATCATGAAGTCTATAGGTATCAAAGAAACACTTTTCTTGAGCAGCACTGCCAAGATCAGGGCTACTTTCCAAGCTGATGTCTGTTGGTGTCTTGGCCAAGTTGTTGGATGGAAATGGTCTTAAGTGTGGTAAGGTTTCTAGCGTCTGCGTCGGGGTTTTAACACGTGCTGAGTTTTGCTGTCTGTCTTTAGTGACTTTCAGGTCAGTTGGTCGCCCTGATCGAGAACTCCTTCCTTGGCCAAATCGAGGCGGCTTCCGAAGACTGTTCACTCCAGTTGGAGACAGGGGCTCAACAAAATGAATCGATGGTTTTACCTTTTGGTCCTGAGAGTTATTTCTGGTTCCTGGCGTTGGCACTGACGGAGATTTCATAAGCAGTTCTTGTTGCTGAGAAATCTTTAGTATAGCCTGTTGGAGTGTACTGATTGTTTCGTTTAGTTTTTCAATAGAGAGATCACATTCGTTTATATCCACCTCAGTCACATTGTCTTCCAGGAGGGCAACAGAAATAATTTTGCTTTTTTCCAAATCATGCATAGCAGCAGAGTCTTTTGGTTTATGTGGCTCAGCAAAAGCCAGGCTTTCTTGCATTTTCACTTTCGTTACTTCTTGAGAATCATTCAGCATTTCTTCTCTCTCCTCCTCTTTCACAAGAAACTCCTCAGATTTGGAACCTAAAGAAACTTCATCTAACTCTTCACCGTTGTGCCGAGAAAACTCTTTTGCAAAATGTTCTGGTTTAAGAGGCTGTGGAGTATCAGGAGATTTCCCTTTTTTAACCACATGCAAGAAAGCTGCCTTGCCCAATTTTAGTCGCTGCCTGGCTGATAAGGCTTCCATCTTCTTCTTCTGAGCTTCTATTGCCCTTCGTTTCTCTTCCAACTGCATATGAAGCTGCACCAATTCAGAGGCTAAAAGATTAACATTATCTTTATTTTGTCTGTTGGGGCTTTGTTCTCGCTTTTGTTTCCATGTGGTCAGGGGTGCTGGGCAGCTCTCTGAACCATCTGGCGTGGTCTTCTGTGAACTACTTGTGCTGGACTTTGTTTCATAGCTATTAAGTCTCTGAAGCTTTCGTTCTGCAAAGTTGGTCATCCGAACACTGCCACTTGTCATAGACACACTGCTGACTTGAGAAATGGTGCTCAAGCACGGGCTGGAGCGGCCACTAGCATCGTCCTTATCTTCGTGTTCTTTTACCTTCATATCCTCTTGCAGTTTTGCAGACTCCTCCTCACCAATGTATTTAGCAACTATAGGGTGGTCATCTATGACTACCAAGTCTTGGTCAGCGTCCTCTATGTCTAGGAGGTCTGAGTCAGAGTCCTGTCTCACCATAGTCCATGTAGCATCCGCAAGGTGTGAACTGAGACCTTTCGCATAACTGACATTGACTTTGCTTGCTATGTCATCATCAGATTTAGCAGTATGAAGAAAAAATCCTCCAGTGGGTAGCTCCTGAGTGGAAGGATCTAGACTGCTACTAGCCAAAGGTCTGGAAGCCTCTAAGCTTGCCTCCAGCAGTGCCACTGAGTCTGCAGGACTAGGATCTGCAACTGGAGTGAAATCAGTGCTAGAAATTGGAGTAAAAGTCCTATTGAGGTCATGGTCACCATGACTGCTATTCGCTTTCTTGCGGATCAATGACAAGTGTCCTTCATTTAATCTCTTTGCTATAAAACTCCTTTGTTTCCCCTCCCCACATTCATCCTCTTTATTGATTATCTGTTTTTCCTTTGCTGGTTTTAGAACTGCAGGCATTAAAGGCTCCAAGTAAAAACTCTCTGGTTTGCTTTCTGACATCTCGCTGTGAGTCTTTGGAGACCATGCAGTTGTAACTATGCTGGGCACCCTGGCTGAGGCATTCTGCAACTCAAGATCACCACGGTTTGGCCTGTCTTCAGATCTGATTATTGCAATGAGCTCCTCATCTTCATCTTCGATTTCCACATTGTTCAGCAAGCTCTTCCCATTGGTTTTTGCTGAGGGAGGATGGGGTTGATTTTTTGGAGTGACGTTAACAATGTTTGAAGCAAGACTGTCTTTGCTGATGGATCTGGCCAGACTAATGCTGTCACCAGACCCAGGGTCCACATCAGTACTGGCAGAATGATGTAGAGCAAATGGTGTTGGCTGAGACAGAGGCCTAGAAAGGATAAGAATGATTTAGTGACACTTAAGCACAAAAAAAAAAAAAAAATAAATATTTGTTGACTTAAGAAACATGATGCAAACAGCTAAATTTTTATGTTCTTTTGGAAAATGTATCTGGTATCAGAAGTGACCAGCAATACTAGGTAGCAAGCTCAGGTATTTCCATTTCCAACAGTGCTCGCTGAAAATCACTGAAATCATTGATTTTAGCATTGCAAATACTTCTCAATGATCTCTTAAAATGCACATTAGAAAACAAAACTACATGACTACCAGAGAGGTGTTAAATGTCCCTCCCCTAGAAATGTTCTGGGTCAGGTTGGACAGCAATCTGACCAACCTCCTCAGTACAGATGGGTTGGACTAGATGACCTTTAAAGGTCATTCTGTGACTCTCATTCCATTTTAAGCAAGTGATACTACATTACCACAACAAAACTGTCACAGTATGCTTTTGTGAAACACTACTCCATTACTGAAAAGCATTTCTCTTACCTGGGTTTCCTCTCTGGCCACGCAAGGACTGCACCTCGTGGCTGCCCATCAACACGGGTCAGAGAGTTAGAACGATGCCTATGACCTGAAAGATTTTAAATTGTTATGTTTAGGAATGGTCTTCAAACTTTATTATGTTTGCTGTTCAGTAAAGTAAAAATAAACTCTTTCACCAAGAGATGGCAGCAGCAAACAGATTTGCTGAAACACTAACCAAAGTCTGAAAAAGAAATACAATGGGAAGTGATTGCATAAACGTATCTGAGATTTTTGGATTTCCAAACATGAAACTCTTCAATGTACTTTCCCCATCAGCTCCACAATCTTAAAAAAGAAAGAAAGAAACAAATGGAAAAAAAGTCCTCACTGCATGTTGTTAGAGCCTAAACAATTGGAATGTTGAAGCTTAGCTGACAAAAGAAAGGAAATTCTGAGCATCTTTGTGTAAGAACAAGCCCTAGGCTGCCAGTAATTAAAAATAAAAACGTTTAAGCACAGTATGTTAAGTACTAGAGTGAGTTTGTCATGCTTGGATGCCAATCTTACTTTCCAAGATCTCTAAGATTCATAAGACATTTAACCAGTGGTTTTTTCCTTTTTCTTCACAGAAATGACTTATGAGTCTCAATTTCTTGACTTGAGATTCTGAGGAAAAGCTCATTTGTGACAGAGGAAAAAAAATTATTTTAAAATTCCAGTACTTTTCTCTAAAGATCTTCAGCATCTCTTAACGAAAACATCACTCAAACTTCACATGTTCACCATCTGGCTGACTCAATTTCATTTTGGATCACTCACATACACAAATTTAGTTTTTTTCCCATTACTGTATTGACATTGATGATGACTGTCTGTGGAAGCAAATTCACAGTCGACTTACCAGGGCTGTCTTCTCCCTGGAGAGATTTTTGTTGCTTTTGCCTGAGGGGAAGCAGTGGATGGGAAGGGCTGAAGGCAGGGTTTCCTGCTTTGCCACTAATTCAGAAAAGAAAAAAAAACAATCTTTTACTACAAGAATTTTTCCTCTACGATGAAAGACATTATGTAATTGCAGAGTTACACTGGTGACAGTTGTCTCTGTCCTCTTTAAAACACTAATATATCATTAAAGAAGTTGAGGAGAAGAAAAAACTTTCATACCTAACAAAAGTAAAACTGAAATCAAATTGTTTAATCATCCAAAACAGCAGATTTCACATGTACTTTATGTAAATAGTACATCAGAGAAAGTAAAGGTTGAAATAATCTATTGGTTGCCATCAAACTTTGGTCAGCTGAAAAATCTTGTAATTAACCTTCTTGTATCTTAGGTTCTATTTATATTTGTTTCCTTATTATCATTTATAGGATATGGCCTGTAAAGATAATCTGCTTGAACATCACATTTCACATTCTTCCAGAACAGAAGCCAGACTGATGACTTCTGCCATGCAAAGGTGACATTTACTGCCAGGATTTATTGGCATTTGCCAAACAAACATAACAGAGCACTTCAGAACATAGTGAAAACTGACTGCACACAACTCAAATTGACTCCATTTGCAGCAAAACCTGAACACTCAGCAGCAGAAATTCCCCAGGTTATCCAGGGTAGATTAAAGGCTACCAAAACAGACTCACAGGTAGTCAGGGTCCTCAGGGTGCAGGTAGTATCTACTGCACTCAGGGCCTGCCTGAGCTGAGGGCTGCACATCTGCTGGAGCTGCACTAGCAGGGCTGGCCATGAAGCTTCGCTTGGTTGCGTTGGAAATAGGAACAGGGGGGCGGCTGCTCTTCTGCTGTAGCACTGTTTTAACTGTGCATGGATTTAACATTAACACAACTTGTGTTAGCCATTGAAATCAACAGAACAGGAAGTTTTCAGACTGCAGTACATTAAAATGAAAAACTTACAACACAACACCAAAATGAAACCTGAAGTAAGTATATTTAAAATATCAATTCACAGAATGTTTGGCATTAGAAAAGACCTGAAAGATCACCTAGTTCCAATGCCCCTGCCATGGGCAGGGACATCTTCCACTAGGCCACATTGCTCAACACCTCATCCAGCCTGGCCTTGAACAATTCCAGAAAGGGGGCATTCACAACCTCCCTGGGCAACCTGGTCCAGCGCCTCCCCTCATTGTCAAGAATTTCTTTCCAATATCCAGTCTAAATCTAAATCTACCCTCTTCCTGTATCCTACAGTGACCTCACAGGAAAGGAAGTTCAAGTAATTAATGAGTCTAGGGAAAAAAATATCCATCTCATTCCAAAAAGTCAGAACTCAAGTGTATGTAGGACTAACTTCCTTCCTTTTTCACTTTCAAAGCTCCCAGCAAGCAGAAACTTTGGCAAGAATCAAAGCTTCAAAGGAAACTAACAGTATCACTGTGATGCATTTTAAAGAACATTCTAACATTTATCAAGAGTTAAAAACTTACCATCTTTTATTTCCTGGATATCTCTTGGTTGTACAAAGTCTGGTTTGACATTCTCAAACCACCAGAAGAGTTCAGCAATGAATACCATGACGTTAGGCTATGACAGGGGGAAAGAAAAAGCACATCTCACAGTAATAAAACACTTAGTATTTAGCCCTCTTGTTTAAAAATGTATCCTTCATTATGCTTCTTACCTTTAGAACCAAAGGAGCATACAACATGTCCTCCAATGTGAGGTAAAAGCATTTGTTTAGATACTCATTTGAGAATTCTCTCAAAAGCTGAATATTATAGAGGCTGTCTGCAATTGAAGTGACTTCCTTCAAACAAATATCTAGGAAAGTGAGAAAGATGAGTAAGCTACAACACTATTGAAATGAGTTAACTTCTCATCCACAACTAAGAGAAACACTAAGTACATGGGTTTCACAGACTGCTTATACACCATCATTTAATACCTGTTGGCTACTAGTGGCACTCCTCTACCTGTTAAGTACCAGAGGGATAGGAAAAGGAGGGGAAAAAAAATGTAGATAAAAGAGTATCAATTCTGCAGTCATTACAGAATCCAGACAGAATCCTGTACATCACAGCAACAGAGGTAAGCAGGTTACAAATAAAACAGATAATGAAAAAATACAAAACCAACTAAATTCAAACACCTTGATTTGCAGATACTAAAGGGTTACTCCTAAGATACACATTGCTGGCTGCTTTTGAAGCCGTTCAGGAGCTCTGCAAGGTACAACAAAACTGAGAATTTAAAAACCAGTACAAAATGTTGATCTGTAGAAGTAAAATGCAACAGGGGTATTGAATTATCAAAAAAGAAAAGAAAAGAATCACACCACAAACAAAACATTTCCTGTAAAAGAGAACTCATATTTGATATGCTGAAGAGTGACAATTGTCAAAGACTGGCAGAAGCTATTTTAAGATCAAGATTGTAAAATGTCAAATTCTGCACTCCTACAGAACACAAGAACTGGCAGTGAACAGTAGCTAGACATGTCCTCCTTTGTTATGGTCTACTGAAAACAACCTCAGTTATTTGAGCCAAAAAAAAGTCACATCTTCTAGATTTATAAAAGAAATTACTATTTTGTAGCTCTTAATATACAGAACAGAGCCTGCTAAAAGCAAAAGCAAAGAGAAGTTACTTTTGAAATATACTGATGCAGGTTCCATATGGGACCTGGGTAACTTGGTGTAGTTGACTACCTACTAGATGTGTCACTCCCATATGATTATTTATAGTTCAGTTTCCCAAGATTTAAGGAATTTTTAATTTATTTTTAGTGATCTTTATTACATACCATCTAGTTTCATGTGCTCTGGACAATAATAGTGTATTACAGCCAGAAGAGCAGCACCATCACTACCATCCTTCATCAAATCTTCAAGTAAAGGGAAGTAAGGCAATTGCCTGCTTGAAAGATGGTCTCTTCGGTAACGCACCTGACAAAAGAACATAGGTGTTCAGGAGATGCTAGCAAAAAGAGAAGAGGGAAAAAAAGGCATTTTTTGTTAAGCACTGAAAACTCTTTACGGTGGATCCTTCATAGCATTCTGCTCTAAGTCAAAACCAATTTACAAGGTTATATTTTTCTCTCAATGGAAGCCAATTCTCAAGAATACAGTGCTCCTCTTTTAATAGTTCTCCTCTCATCTGGAAGCAATCCATGCTGCTAAATTCCTAACTTCATCCACACATTTTAACTGGTTTCTAGCAATTTAAGTCAAAATCCTTCCACAGAGATGCATGAATGCAGCAGATCCAAAGAAAGAGGCACAGATAGCTACATGAAAATGCTTAAAGCTTGGGAGAAACAAACCAAAATAAAAGCACAGCCAAAAATAATCAGATGAGCTGGTGCTTTCTCATATGTTACCTACATCCACAGACTTGGCATCAGGTCTGCAGACAGCAAAGTTCCCTCAGAGAGATTCAGAACATTCTATGTCTGCCAAGCCATAACCCAACACTAATGGCATGCAAAAGAAGGAAAACATGGCCTTTTCCAAAAGTGGTCAGCAAGAGGAGCACCAGGCCTGGCACACCAGCAGCAAGGCTCCCTTTGGTTGCACTACAGAGCAGTACCAAACCCTTCTGCAAACCCCCTCCCCCCCAGCCCTCATCTCATTTGCAGCGTGGTTGAAGAGTAGCTAAAGCCAGTCAACTATGGAACAAATCTTGGCATTGCCTCTTGCAGTCTTTGCAAGAGAAGTTTAGTGTGGCTAGAAACCCACATGCCAGCTAGACTAGAAGGCTCTACTTATAGGTTGGAGCAGCAAAGCACAGGCAAGCAAGAGAGCAGTAAGGCACAGAGTCTAGCAGGAATACCTCTCAGTGCTGGAAAAAGTTCCTTTTTACACTTTAGTGATTGCTATCACTTAGCATTTAACAAACTGTCTCGAGCAGTGTGCTGGCCTAACATGCAGTCATACAGAGAATGTATTTAATCATCAGAGGAAAGCTGGATGTCACCACTTTCCAGGAAACACACACTCACACACACTCCCATGGGTGTCAATTTAGGATGGCACAGGCTGAGAAAAAAAAATCTGTTCAAAGGAACAAAGCCCATTTTTAATCAGAGTAATAAGAACCAGTTTTGTTTATTTATTTTGCACAAATATCGACACGTTAAGTTTTCCTGTCAGAGGCAAGTAACTATAAAAGCTGCCTCTACAGGTTACCACTATTTTCCCCCAATCTTTTACTAGGTGTAAATTAATTTTTTTTTTCCCCCCAGCCTGGAGCACTCCACAAATATGTAATGGAATGTGAATCATACTGTACCACACGAGCATATTCCACTGGTTCCAGCATGCAGTGCGATACGGCATGCATCAGATCAGGCTTACACAGAAAGAAACAGTGAGATATAGGATGGTGATTAAACATGAAAATCAAAATCAAATGCATTAGCAACATCCATTATGCACTGGGAATGTGGTCATTAAGTCTGGCAAAATAAGGATGCACACTGAGGTGGAATGGTTAGTTTAAAAGGTTCATCATTATCCACTTAGTTGAAGTAAGCATCTTAAAGACAAACTTAAGAAATTTCTTTTTAAAACTCTAATCCCTCCTGTATGTAAACTTAGTACAAGTATTTCCTTTCCAATAGGTTTAGGAGGAATTTAAACCAAGTACACTCAATACTGAGAACTAAAATCTACAAGAACTTCTTGTTTATTTTAGCTTTGGTGAAAAAACAGAGTTATCAATTAAGTTTTAATGAATTTCTTTCCTTATTTTTTGCCCAGTTGTTATTTTCTTCACCATTCATTTTTTTTATACTGAGAATTCTGAATTCTTTCTTATATCCTAAGCTGAACTTTGTGGTTTTTTGACCCCCACCCATGCATATAATTAATGACATTTATATGCATCAGAAGTGCAGAAATGGGTGCTACTGAAAGAGAGGTAATTCTGTATTAAAGAAAATAGAAAGTTAAAAAGAAACACAGAAGAAGTGACATAGGCTGACAACTACTAAGGAGGCTACAGAATCTGCCAGTAAACCAGTATAATCTAAATGTTACTGATCTACCAGTGGGATAATCTCTATTTTCCAACAACTTCATAGAATCAGACAATTCCTTAGAGTGGAAGGGACCTTTAGGGTCATCTAGTCCAACACCCCTACACTGAGCAGGCACATCTTCAACTGGAGGAGGTTTCTCAGAGCCCCAGACAGCCTCACCTAGAAAACCTCCCTGGGAAACTTGTTCCAGTGTCTCACCACCTTAAGTGTAACAAAATTATTCTTGTATCTAGTCTAAACCTTTCCTCTTTTAGCTTAAAACCATCACCCCTTGTGCCACCATAACAGATCCTGTCAAAAAGATTGTTTATATCTTTCTTACAGGTCCCGGTAAGCACTGAAAGGCCACAGTAAGGTCCTCCCACAGTTTAATGACATCCTGCAAGTCAATTCAGTTTCTGTAGTTTCTTCTGCTCTCACCCAGTTATCTCAAACAAAACAAAAACCTACTCAACTTCCTGGAAAGGCTATCAAATGATTGCCTCAAACACAGATGTGATCTTTAAGCACACTAGAAGGAAGTGATAAGCACTAGGTCAATACTTCATCACATACTGCAGTGGGTTGTTAAATGAGGCTGGATGACAAGAGCTCTGTCACAGAGCCTATGAGCCTGCAGGTCCCATGTCAAATTTCCTTTATTTCAGATATTTCAGTTTCTACTGCAGTCCATACACTTGGTTTCAAAGTATAAAAAAGACAGAGGTGGAAAGGCAGAGCGATTGAAGGTGACTGTCCCACCGCATTGCCTTTGCCAAGTGCACTGCTCTTTGGAATCTGCAGATGGGACAACAGCTCTCATCTTCCCAGAGAGAAAATGAAAAAAGCCAAATCCAGCAAATGCAGGAGAAAGGGCATCAAGGCTAAGGAAAGCAGAGGAACAAACTAAAATCTCCACAAGCTGAAATAAAGCCAGGAAACTCAGCCAAAAGAAAGCAGGCTTGAATACTAGAAATACAATCATGTTGGTTTTTTATATATAGTGGAATTGATATTCCATTTCACACTATCATAAAGAAGTAGTTTGTTCTGATGTGTAAGCTGTTATTACTCTCACTATGCCAGCTTCAGTCTCATTAATTCAGCATGCAGTTCCAGCCACCATCACAGCAGCTCCAGACTGGTTTGTCCAATCTTCTAACCTCATCTCAATGAGTAACAGTCTTCTGGTTTTGACAGATTTACAAACCTGAACCAGAGCAGGTGCAAGAGCATTATATAATGAACAGCTGCAAACATCTGACTATCTTAACTATGGATCCAAAGATCAAGCAACCATTTAAACCAACATCTTTGGCTTTGACATCACCTTAGTGCTGTGATCTACTGCCTGCTTACAACAAAACCAGTAAATGCAACTGTTTCAACTGTTCACTTTCTAGGGTTTTTTGCTTCTGCTCCAGCTCCCTCCCTCCTGCACTGGGAAAACAATTTTGTGCTGGAAAATGATTATGTTATAGCTATATGGTACGCAGAAATCATGTTAAGAAAACTAAGCCTGATGACTCAAAAAGTTATGTAGTAGTAGGGGTTTTTTTCCCCCTCAAAGATCATCTAAGAAGCATGGTAATGGAAGCAAACACTCTGAAGAAATTGAAAAAGCCATGGTTTTGTGGATGACAACCAGTGTAAAAGTAGTTCACTTACAGGTACTAATTTCCAATACCATTTGGAAGGAGACTGCTCAGGAAGCAAGGAAAGGAATGTAGGAACAGGAAAGGAACATCAGCAATGCAAGTTAAAAGCAGTAATACTTAAATGCACTTCAGCAATACACACTTTCATAGTTTAGAGGACTTGTAACTTACAAATTTAGATTTATAAATATTAAAATGAGGCTCAAAAGTCAATAGAGTCAAATTGTTAAAGTGATCCTTTAGACCACACATTAACTTATAAATTAAACAACTTTTTAGAACCCTTAGTGATATTATTTTACATAAAAATAATCTGTCACTAACGTGAAAGTTAAACAATTGTGCTGTGTTCACATATCACTCACATTCCCTTTGCAGTGCAATGCCAATTGGAGGCAAGAATTTAAGGCTTCATCACATCATAAATTAAAAGCTCAAAGAGCTGAGAGACATTTTGTCTGAGAAAAATGTGTTTTACATGCTCCACAAATGAAAGTGTACTATATTTTGCAGTGTTAGTGCATTGTGATATAAATTTAAGGGAAAAGGGTGGAAAAAACTACAAACACACACATTTAACATTTGAATGCCAAGAGTATGCTTACTAGATAGAACCTGGATAAGCCTCTGAGTATACATTAAACAATTAATCCATGCAAAATGAATATGCCCCAACAGCTTTCAAAATATATAACATATATTTTGTGCTGTGAAAACAGAGTCATATTTACCCACAAAAAGTTGACACAAGTAATCTTCAGTTGAAACAAGTTACTTTAGTCCAACTGACATTCAAGGGGAAGTCAAAGATACCAGTGGGCTTGAAAGGTAAGGAAGGGCACACTAAGTGTAGACAAAGAACAGACTGCATGCACAAAATCTTGGGAATTTCAAACACTGTATGCCTCACGTGTCTCTGACAAAGTAAAGACTGAGGTGTTTGTATTTAAATCCATTAATCCATCAACAAACAAAATTACAGCTGAAGATAAATTTGTTTTACCTTTTGGTGTCCTGGACTTTCCATTAGTTGCTGTTTTAATTTAATCTCTTTCTCTGTTATCTCTCTCATCTTAAGGTTCACCTATAAGGGCATAGCATAGAAAAGATATTAAAATATGTCTGAATATATGTTTCCACAAGTCAGGTTTTCTTCTTTCTCCCCTCAACCCGATGGTCAGTTCATCAAGTCCAGAAGTTCCTAGAATGTGTTCAAACAGTTTTTCCTAGGCCAATTCTCTTATTAGCAGTAGCTGTAATCACAACATGGAATCCTGGGTTATCAAAGGAGACTGTTGTCAATTCAAAGGCTTCCAGTAACTTAACCTTTACCCTTTGAAAAAATTCAGTAATTTTGTTAAATGTAGTCAAGCTAATCAGAATTCTGTCCTGTTATTTAACATGAAAAAATGCTTTATCTAAAAAACCCACCCAAAGCCTTATAACAGCTTGCCTGAAAATAAAGAGCAATTTCTACCAGTTTCTAATTTGGTGCTTAATTATCTTCATTTCTAAATTTCCCTTGAAAAATGTACCATCTCCAAGAAAGCAAAACTGCATTTCCCTCCTAGTTGGATTCTCTTTCCCAATGCACATAGAAACCTCAGGAAGCCAAGTAAGATGATGAAATTGAATATGTTGTAACCATAAGGGAATCAAATACTATTAATAATAATCTGTGTTAGATATTATGTTCGACTACCACTGGATGTGAGGTAGCAAGTGATAAGACAGTAATTGAAGCAGTTCTCTTCATCCTCATTTGATGGGGACAATCTTCTTGGCAGAGCCTGTTGTGACAGGACAAACAGTGATGATTTCAGACTAAAAGAGGGAGATTTAGACTAAACAGAAGTTGGAATATTTTTTTTATGACAAGGGTCATGAGACCCTTGCAGAGGTTGATCAGAGAGGTGGTAGATGCCCCATCCCTGGAACCATTCCAGGTATGGCTGTGCTTCTGTGCAACCTGCTCTAGTTGAAGATGTCCCTGCTGACTACAAAGGGGTTGAAGTAAATGACCTTTAGTGGCCCCTTCCAACCCAAACCACTTATCTGAAGCACAGACAGAAATACACAGGTAAGAAGGATTGATGACACTCATCAAAAATTTTTTAAATCTGTAAAGGCAACAAGAAACAGGCATGTGTTTATCAATATAAATTTTACCTTGTTGATCCAGACAACCATTGCATCCTCCAAGTCATAGGGCAGTTCTTTTGAGGCACTGAATGTAGAGAAACGCTTGACACTGGCAACCACCTTCTCAATGCTGATCATTTCAACAGTATAGGCCATCATAAGAGCATCAATCATTGCCATATGAGAACTCTACAAGAAGAAAACAAAGAGCACTGACAACTAAAATCCTGTAAGAAAATGAGTATCACCTATTCAAACTGTATTTAAAATGAAAAAAACCATGAGGTTAGTGACCCAGAAATTAAAAGCTCTTCACTCCATTTAAACAGTGCTATTTTAAATAGCGTTAAATAAGAAGAAGATCATTAGGTGGATTTAATTAAGCTAACCATTTTGATTGGTGCAGAGCCCAGATCAGATTCAGACACAGGTGTATCATCACTCTCCATGACGTAAATCCCTTTTCGAGACAGAGCCTGGATCACTGACTGGTGTCCCTGCAGAGCAGCCACCTGATCCCCCTTCAGAATGAGGCTACAGACACGGCAGTACAGCTCGCTGGACAGCAGCAGCTTGATCACGGGTGGTTTAATGTGTTCTTGCTCATATTGATCTATGTAAAATGGGTCCTTCAGCTCCTCTGGGACATTATCTGAAACAAGGAAGAACAGTTTTAACAAGCCACACCGGCAAGTGTCACTTCTAAACCAGATAAACATTTTGACTGTAATTCAGAGCTGGCATATGAAAAAAACGAAAAGAGCAGGCACAAGAAAATACTGAATGCAGTTTAGTCTGCACTGAATGTACATGGAAAATGGATTTCACTAAGTCTTCATGCTTTTAATTAAGTAAAGCAAGTATAATTGAGTCCCAGTCTATACATCTATCTATAAAAATCTTATATATTACTGTTACCTCTCTCAAGATACTAAAATCCCTTTCAAGAAAGCACTTTGACATGGACAAAGCCCCACTGTACTCCACACATCTCTATCTGTTCCTTTAATCAGACACAGCTTTGTCAGAGCAATACACTACCACCTCTAGTTAGAGCAATACACTACACCTCTGGTTAGAGATTATTATTATTTTAATTTTATTTGGAATTTAAAATAATTTATGTAGACCACAAGCTAAAATGCTGTATCATATGGACAAACTTTGTAAATCTTCAAAGTAAAACCTACAGCTACTTCAAGAAATGCCCCAAAACGTCTGTGCACAGCAGCTAAATAATACAGCACTCAGTAACTGAGAGGGGCCAGCCAAACATTCTCAAATTGAAGAAGAAAACTAAGCCACCTATTTTTTGGTTCTGAACTGCCAAAGTTCATGGAAAGATTGAAATAACCCAACAAACACCTAGAGCACAGGCAGTTTGCAAACAATCAAGTCTCCAGTGAGCTGATGTCCATGTTTCTGCTGACAAGATCACTGAAGCGAAGTATTCCGGCTTTTCAACTTTTGAAGGAAAATTGAAACCCATGAAGCAAAACCACACTACTTGGACTCAACATGAAATTTAAACCAAGTCTAAAATTAACTTCCTTAGGAATGGCACCATTTCCACAAGTTGCCTTATAATTTTACCAAAACAAACACAGAACATGAGCCTGGCAAGCAACACGCAAGTTAAAATTAACAACACAGAAGGCTTTCAGCCCTGCACATCGCTTCTTCCCCACCAGTCCCCAGCCCTCAAGGGCTTCCACTTTTGCTATGTATCAGTACAGCTTCCTAGTTGGCAGGAAAGAAATGCACCACCAACAGCTAATATTCTGATCACTCTAAACATGTCTAAGACATTTTGAATTTATACATTGCTGAAACACTGCCAGCATTACAGGTTCTAACACTACAACACAAAGCAAACAACAACAGATAACAAGAGCTGAAAGTGGAAAGAAATGCTGTTGCAAGCAGTAGTTTGTTATTATTGAAAAAGACACAACTAAGTTAAAAATAAATATACCCACATATAAATACTTCTAACCCATATTCAGTAATCAGACTGGAAGCTACTGATCTTTCTAAAAGGCTGGCAGTAATCAAGAAGGCCTCAAGTGTATTGTCTGAATAGAAGCCTGACATTTCATAGTTTTCAAACATAACATTCTCTCTGATGCTATCCAGTGACTCTGGATATCTTCCCCCAAAGCCACTTCTATAGTTCATTTTAAATGCCTACATCTACACTTAAAAGAATTGTTAATTCGGCAGCATTTTTTTTTCATTCAGCTAATTTCTAGAATAATTACATTTTCCCATTCAAAAAAACCTCCTACCCATAGCCTGTCCTTAAGCTGCAAAATAAGCCACATTCTATTTGTATACTGCACAGCACTCAGTGTTCATGAAGAAGAGAAACTGAGATAAAATTTTATCAACTACATGAAGCAGAAGTACAGAAGTAATATCACTTCAATAAAAACACAAAGTAAACCGGTGTTAGCTGCTCAGTCTCACAGTACTGCCCTTGCTTCTCAAAATGTAACAATTTTTGAAGTTAAAATTAAGATCACTATTTTTCCTTTATACAACACTGAATGCTGTGACACGTGGACTACGGGCTGAAGATCAGAATTCCAGCATAGTGGGGTTCATAAGGTATCTCTAGAAATTATCTAGTCCAACCCCACTGCTAAATCAGGGCTGCCTAGAACAAGGTTGCCCAGGATCACAATGTTTAGGTGGGTTTGGAATGTCCCAAAGGAGACCCCACGACATTTCTAGACAGTCTTCTCCAGACACCCTCACAGCTAAGAACTTTTTCCTCCTGTTCAGGTGGATCCTCCTGGGTTCTAGTTTGTGCCCACTGCCCTTTGTCCTGTTTCTGGCCACCACTGAAGACAGTCTGGTCGCATCCTCTTGCATCCACCTTTACACAGTGATAAATATTGAGACAATTGAGAAGACTGAGGTAACCAGCGGCAGAATGAGGGGACACAGTCTCAAGTTGTGCCAGGGGAGGTATAGGCTGGATATTAGGAGGAAGTTCTTCACAGCAAGTTATTTGCCATTGGCATGGGCTGCCCAGGGAGGTGGTGGAGTCACTGTCCCTGGAGGTGTTCAAGAGAAGACTGGATGGGGCACTTAGTGCCACCGTCTAGTTGACTGGCTAAGGCTGGGTGATAGCTTGGACTGGATGAGCTTGGAAGTCTCTTCCAACCTGGTTGATTCTATGATCCTCTCTCAGTCCCTTCCAACATGGATGGAAGAGACACAATAAAACTCCACTGGCACTACATAAATAGCATTTGTTAATGTGGGTGTGCTTTTTTAGTGAAATAAAGAAATTCAAGTATTTCTAATCTTCTTAACATTAAGTCAGCCTGATGTAAAAGCAAAGGCTATTGAAAGCTAATTCCATTTACTGGTCGTTGCCATTTCCGGGAAGAGAACTACAGCTTCCAGTCCTAAAGACTTGGGAAAGATCCAAAAATGAAAACAGAAAGCAGCTCATAGAATTCAGCAGTTTTATCTTCATTATGAACAGCTACACCTTTGATGATCAAAGACACTTTGCTTTTTACTAATATTATTTGTGAAAGGAAATAATAGAATAGTAGCTCATACAAGATCCATGAAGTGGTAATTTCTGGTAAGAGCATTAACACCACTCCAAGTTCTAAATGCTTTCTCCAAACAAAAAAGCAAATTCACAATGTCTGAAACCTGAAGTACTAAGATGAAGGTTTTAGTCTGAACATCTGCACTCCTTCAGCTCCATGGACCCCCGCTGAGCGGGGTAACCGAGGTGACTGTCTGAAACCATGCTGTGAGTGAAGGCTGGACAAAGAGACCTGAACCTCCCCCAGCACATCAGCTGCCCAGCTCACCCAGGACTGCTTCAGGTCCCCCGTTACCACACTGCAGACTGCAGTTACTTTATAGACTGTATCTACAGAGAGCCAAAAATATCCCCTTTAACTCCAACACTCCACAGGGGACAGGGCCTATTGAACTGAGGTCCACATGAATCATAAAAAAGAGACTATTGGAACATGATGCTCAGTTGTCTGTGACAAGGGCAGTAGGACATCCCACATTAATTTGCGCTTAAACCAACAACATTTTAATGGCTTCAAAAACCTCTTCCAGCAATAAACTGATCTAGTCCCTGCTGCTGAGTTTCCATGTTATAGAAATCCATAAATTAAAACAAACTAATACGTAAAGATTGTGTTCTGGCTACTGTTCCTTAGTTTGAACATCCAGACAAAAAATCTGAAATCTTTTTCCTCCATATTGAAGAACCTTCTAAGTTCATGTTTCTCATCTCCAGATAATTATTCAGGGACTGAATGCATTAGGACTGACCAGATATGGGGAAGATGAGAATTACTTCTAGTACTAGGGTTTTGGTTGGAAAAGACCACTGACTCCAACCAGCAACTCAACACCACCATGGCCACTACACCATGTCTCAAAGTGCCACCATCCACAGGTTTCTTGAGCACCTCCAGGGAAAATGACTCCACCATCTCTCTGGGCAGCCTGTTCCAATCCTTGACCTCTCTTGCAGGAATAAAATTTTTCCTAATCTCCAATCTAAACCTCCCCAGTACAATTTCAGGACATTTTCTCTCATTCTATCACCTGATACTTGGGAGAAGAGACTCACTCCAACCTCCTTTCAGGTAGCTGTAGGGAGCCTTCTCTTCACCATTTGGATACTATCACTTTGGATACCATCACAAGAAGTTATTCCTAAATAGCCATCCTCAAATGACTGCAACTTAATTCATTGTAATTTGCCCAGTTTTATTTTCTGCATCATTGTATACAGCACTTCTGACAGCTAAATTTGCCTGTCTGTGACAGAAAGATACAGTTTTGTCATTAATTTGATGCCCTAACTAAAGGTCCACAGAATTTTCAGGATATAAAAAGCACATCAAAGCTCAAGAGTGGTTAATATTAACTGTACTATTTAGTTCAAATCCATTTCATACTGAACATAATCTTGCTGCTTATGCAAGGGGTACACATAAATGAAAAACAAATGGCGGGGAAAACTGTAACACAAAAAGGATGAAATTGAAATTGATGAAGTTACAAATATCATAGCTGTAGATGTGCTGTACACAACGGAATTATATCTCAAACTGAGGAACACAGCCTCCCTAGGCAGCCATGGACAAAAAGATGCTCTAATTGTGAGCTATCTTCAATATTTAAAATTCATATCTGAAAGCGTAATGCAAGAGACCTATTTTACCTTTTGCACCTCTGCTAATTATTCTCATCTGCAGTACAACACAACATAAAACACCTACAGCACCCAGGTCTGCTGATCCTCCAAAGCCTTCTTAAGAATGCCCAAACTGCCACTTGGTCAAAAACCTCAGAAACAAGTTGTGTCAGTTTTAGAACAAGTAAACACCAAAGCCAACCTAAAGCTAAGTGGTTGATCACTGTGGATACATAAGCAAGCACTGGTATCATGGACAACTTTTCTCCCCAGTCCTTACAGATGGGACAAACTCTGAAAGTGTCACACACTTTTTGTTTGCCTCACTATGGAATGTGACAATGCCCTTTATAAGTGTCCCTATCTTTCCAAGTCTCAGTTTCTATAAGGATCTTTCCCAACACCTTCCTTTCATGACCTGTAACTGAGTTTAGATGTTAGAAAAATTCTGGTCATTAAAACTTGGAGGTTTATTTTTACACATTCGCTTCGAAATTCAGAAAAATCACCATGAAAATTTGATTTGTGAGCAATGAGCTTCTAAGCTATAGCAACAAAAAAATCTGCTCAAGCAGTTTAACAAATCCTACCAAAGCAAACCAAAACCAATGAAATCATATTCATTTTTTCCTCTCATAAAAGGTTACATAGAATCCCAGAATCCCTGCATGGTGAGGGTTGGAAAGAACCTCTGGAGATCATCTAGTCAAATGCTCCTGTTAAAAGCGGGATGACCCACAGCAGCTTGCCCAGGATCATGTCCAAGCAGGTTTGGAATGTCTCCAGAGAAGGAGACTCCACAATTTCTCCGAGCAGCATGGTCCAGTGCCCTGGCACCCTCAGCAAAGAAGCTTTTCCTCACGTTCAGGTGGAACTTTCTACATTCAGATGGAACTTTCTACATTCAGAATGTGCCTGTTGTCCCTCTTCCTGTTGCTGGGCATCACTGAAAAGGGACTGACCTCATCCTCCTGACCCACCACCTTTTAGATATTGATAAGCATAGCTAAAGCCTCCAATAGCATCTTAATTCCAAAAGGAAGTCACTTTAACGTAACTATTGCATGTTACTGTAAAGCCTGCAAGCACCTTCTGGTTTTCCTGATGTGCTTTGAGTTGTTATCCCAGGAAAAGGCAGGCATCAACTTCAACACAAACTGCACAGCTGTCAGGTACTGAGGTGCTCAAAAGGCATAAAGCTTAAAAATTGCCAGTGTTTTTACAGTGACTTAAAAACAATGACACATACCCTGATAATTAGATGAGTTAAGGCATATGTGACTAATTCGATCTGTCCTAAGTTTCCTATCAAGACCTGTCAAAGAGTTTACCAGTGTACACTCAGTCAACTGCATATCCTTCACACATGGATTTTATGTGAATTTCATACTATGTTAGTTATGCACAGGTAGTTTATTATAGAGCAAAAATATTCATTTTTACTGTTCCCCACAATTACAAAAACAAAGTAACTTTTTTTCCCCCCAAGTTTCAGCAGCATAAATTCTGTAAGTGCTTTCCCCACTGGAGAGATACTTCCTCTATCAGCTATTTTCATAAGAGATGGACTCAAAGATAAACTACCATAATTTCTTAGGAAGTCATTCTTTTGGTCTGTTCCACCTTATCAGTGAGTTCTGATCTCTCAAAACTGTCAGTGCCACATATAAATCACTGTGTACAACATAGCTTACAGGATTACGAAAAGAGCTTCACTTAACAACCAGAGAGACAATTACTGTCAGTTTCTCCTCTCCTCACTGCAGGGTGGGGACCATCTCTAGCACCTCACTTACAAAAAACCCTCTTCAAAGATTACCACCTGATTATGATTTGATAAAGAAAAATACAGCAATCTGAACAAATTTGACTTATCCCTTGAAGTGGAGCAGTGGATACACCCCAGATCCTATTTTACCTCCCACAGCATGAAGAACTGGTTTCACTTGGAAAGACAGCCAAAGCACCACAGTAAACAGAATGAAGCTTATTCAAACTCTGAGCAGGATTTCATTAGTGTCAGTGTCTGTTCACAGAATTAGGTAGCACTCTATGGATGGCCTCTAAGCTGCAGGTCAGGAGAAGCCAAGTGTTCTCAGCAACTAAGACCATCTGCACTCCCAATAAAAACACTCTTTGCTGGTTCTCATTACACGACTGTATTGCAAACTTCTTAAGAGATCTAGAAAATGACACATGACCATTTACATAGAAAAGGTAGAAAAAAACCCCACCAAGCTAAAGAATCTGTAGAGTGCTAATGAGAGTGACCACACTCTCGTTACGGTATCTTTTGACCAAGCACAAAGACACAAACCTGAATGAAGCAAAAGAGACAAAATAATAACCACGTAATTCCTTGCCCCTAGAAACTTCGTGCAAGTAGTATTCAGTGTTTTATTACAGAAACAACTGTTGAACTATTGAATAGCTGCAAAACACAACAGCCCGCTTAAAAACATGGTTACTATGCACCCAAAAGGAAGCCGACAAAAAGCAGAAGCAAGGAGCTCAGGGATTTATGTGATTTAGCCCAGAAAATGTGCTCAAGTTGCTTCCACCAACTGGCCACTGCAGGTAGCTGTTAGGAGTACTGTAAAACTTTAACAAGAATGATTAAATACTTCAAAGACCTCAAAAAGCCACAACTTGCAGTTCCCCTATAATACACTACATTAGTGCTTGCCAAAGGTCTCAGGCTAATGTTGGCATTAAGTCTATGCAAAGGAAATTAAAGAAACTCTTTACAACTTCTTGCCCCAGTAAGTAAAATCCACTAAGACTGTTTTGAAAAATTAAAATTTTACTAAGTGTTTTAAAGGAAGCAACAACATTTGTCCTGGAAAGGCTTGGACATGACCCATCTGCTCACAGCAGACTGCAGCACTGAAAAGCTACCATATATGCCTTCCAGATCTAAGATGGAACTGTGATGATAGAAAACATCATTTCTGCACAGAAAGTAATGCTGTGCTAAGTAAATCTGAGGATAAATCAAATTTTTTCATTGCCTATTTTCCTAGTTGTGTTCATTCTGACTGCTGCTGCTCAGGCTGAGGGGACAGTGGTGCTGAGGACCACCAGGTCTGCTTCCCTCTGCTCAGCTGGCTGCAGCATGTGTCCCTGTTACTGCTCGGCAATCTGGTTCATTCTGTTGATGGCAAAGAAGAGATCTCTCCCACGGACAGCTTGCCAAGCCTCTCTAAACCTCCCACACTCACCTCCTGTGAACTGAAGTTCCACAAGCTCAGCGGCACTCTTGCTCCTTAGCCACTTAAACATCATGAGCTGTATTTTCACACTGCCAGTATAATTCCTTAAAGTGCACATTTGGTCCTAATCAAAGTTGGCTGATGAAAAAGATAATTCTGTTCCAATCAAATTCCATTCCCTCCAACTACTGTCTCAGATAAATGGACTTTATAGTCCCTGAAGTGCATAGTTTTCCAGATGTTTGTGTACAGATGTCCAGAGTGATCCATGTCAGCACTCCCAGATTTATCCAGAGAGATGGATGACACCAAATGGGAAACACCTTACTTCACAACATCCCTCCCGTCTTCTGGAATTTGGATAGTTGTAAGACCTCCCTCTAGAGTCCATCTGTGACTATCATACAGCCACCACTGACCATTTGGCCCAGTTTCTATACAAAAAGAGGGGTTGTCCCTCTAGTAGGATTTCTTTTGGAAGGAGAAGGCAGCTGTGCTCAGTTGTTTGGCTACCAAAACTATTTATTTTCATGGCCAGAAGGGAAGAGAGGAAGAATGCATCCCCAAGTGAAACGAAACCTAAACCAAGACTTCAATGTCTCGTGCCTGCTCTCAGTAATTTGTCCTTAAGAAAAAGAAAGGATGAGAAACTTCCTGCTTAGATGTGGAGAATTCAAATGCCCCTTAATAATAAAGAGAAAATAGTTTCAGGTAAAACCTGCAGCGATGAATGACTTCTAGTAACAGTCTGCACTAGAATGCTTTTGAGCATTCCCACACTTTTGCATGGGCTCAGTCATACTCAGATGAAAATGAAATCTGGGATATGCACCAGCATGTAAAAGATTAAGGCACAAAATTATGTCAATTGATATATGTCAATTCCAAATCTAACATTTTCCAGAGAGGTTCTCTACTGAGCCACTCCAAAGCAGTTATGGAAACCCTATCAGACCAAGATTACAGCAGAATATAAGACAGTGTTTTAATATTATAAATGGAGAAGTTGTTGGGTTTTTCCCCACCAAATCAGAACTAAGTCTAAAATGACAAAAAATCCACCCAAAACTTTCATCTGCCCAGTGAGATTTTACATGACAAATTCATAACTGCTTGGTAGCTGCCCAAGAACCACCTGAACAACATCCACTATTTTAACACAAAAAGAAAACCCTGAGAGACAACAAGCAACGTATTAAGTTCAAATATTATTCAAAATGCTAATCACAGAGGAAACCTTTCTAAGCCCATCTCTCTATGAATTAAAGAGGCTTATAAATTTCTAACTACTTTGCAATGCTATGCCAGGAGTAATGGTTACTACATGACAACGGCTTGCAGAAGCCATTTAAAAAATCAGCCCAAATTATCAGTTCTGCAAAGAATCACACACACACACAAAACCCTTACTCACTGGGGCTAACCAACAATGTAACAGCCAAAGCCACAGCAAAAAAAATTCTTTCTAGTGATCATGGCACTTAACTTCTGTTCAATGTAATCTGAACAAACCTGCACACAAGAAAAACTGGCAAACGCTGCTACTGCCTTTGCTGCACTAGAGATCACATCACTGACATAATGAAAGGTGGGTTTCTGGTTTGTTTTTAGTCAAAGGAATACCAAATACTTTTTCAACATTAGCCTGCGCTGTTAAGTGTTAACTCGTTAACTGGTCCAAGACACAGAGAAACAACCTTGAGTTCTGGACCCCTAGAAGACACTACACCAAGGACCACGAGGCCATAAAGCTTCCTCTGCAGTGCAGGAGCTGCGCCAGCCAACTCTTATTTGTGATGAGCTCTCTTCCGAAACGAACATAATATAGTGTGTTGCCATGTCTGGAATAGCCATTTTATCTCTGATCACTAAAAAGCCTTCAGGAAACATTACAAATAATTCCAGCAACTGAAAAATATTTACATGAGGAAACCTCTGTTCAGTTCTCCCAGTTATTGATGTCTTACCAACACCTGCCCAAAATTTCCACTTTTTAGATGTTATAAATAGGAGTCTTCAGGCTCTTGCTGCTTGGAATGAAATACCTTCACTAATATTAAACATTATAAAATCACTATTTTCTATTTTCACCATAATCATTAAGATAACACTGACAGAGATGGAAATACTAAACTAAAGAAAAACAAACAGGAAAAATAACTGAGAAAAATACTCCAACAAGGATTTTAATATTAAAGTGCAGGAATGGACTGCTTTTCTCCAGCCTTGTCACAAAGTAAGCTAGTGCTAATCCATTAAGCATATTATGAGTTTGGAGAATTAGACTCAGATTAACAGGGCTACCTCATTTTCCAAAACAAGATTCTGTACATGCTTCTATTATATGTTTTGTTCTGGATAAACAAAACCCACAAGTATTCCATCATATCTCTTTACATTGAAGCTACTTAAATTCAAGATGCATCTAGTGACAATAATTCAAACTGGACAGACAGATCTCGTTCAAGACCAAAAAGGAAATTTCAATAGATAGGAAAATACTATACAAATGAAACTCCAAGAACCTGTATTTGTCCATGTCTGACATGACAACATAAAGGAAAGATGAACTACCATCTACAATTTGTTGTTTAATGTCACACAACACAGACAACCTCTATTCGCTCATCCAACACTTCAAATGTCACTGATGAGAAACGGATTTTTAATTCAGTTTGAAACCAAAACCACAACCTGACCAAACCCCAAAGTCTTAACCAAGCATATGAATGGTACCAAGGCCCTAGCATCCATTGGCTGAGATGACTAGACAAGGAAGCACGTTACAGCCTTGACGGCCTGGAGGATTGCTAGGCCTGCAAGCAGTGACACACAGTTCTGTGGATGAAAGACTCCTTGAACAAAATGAGGATTTAAACATTTTGAGGCATGCATTCTTCACAGGCATTGTCTTTAAGCATTCAGCATGAGGTCTGCTGATTCAGGGCATCTTATACAGTTCCTTTATTTCTCTTGAAGGTACCAGGAAATATATAATATTACAAGACAACAGGCAGTCATATCACTGATATTTAAAAAAAAGCTCAATTTAATTACTTCTGGAATGGGAGGGTAGACAGAAAACAACCAAGAACAAACCCGAGAATGTCTTCCTGATAAACGTGATCTTACCTATTCCGTAGGCTTTAGCACAGATCCATTGTAGATTAGCAGCTATTTTTGCTCTGGCTGAATCATAGAGCTCCAAAGGGACAATCTCAACAGCACTATCTGTCAGGGCATCCATTTTTCTTCTGGTACTATCTCCGCCCGCACAAACATCAACATCCACCATCTAAAACAAAAAAGGCAGTAGACTTTTACAGCAGCAGTAGCTCCCATCGCATTTATAAAGCCACAAGCGAGGGGCTGGGTGGCCAGAGCGTTACAGTAGGCGCAATACGAAGGGCTGAACACGACAGGCCTGACATCCTTCAGGATTTGCATCAGAAGGGCTCATTTAGCAATTTACAATCCATTCGTAAATCAAAAGACATCCGAGCTGGGAGCGAGCATCCCTGCATTTGCAAGCGGCAGATCTGCTCGGAGAAACAGCCCTTTACCGAAGCTACCAGCTGGCCTTACCGAGAGAATAAAGGAGCAGCCCCATCACCTGCTAGGCTGCAATAAAGAAAGGCTGGGGCGCTCCCCTCCACCCTCCCACCGCTCCCTCCGCCGCGCAGCCCCCGTACCGCCGTGCCCCCACCCCCATCAGACGAACAATGCGGGCAGGTACCGAGGCCCCCCGCCCGCACCGACTCGCCCCTGTGGGGCCGCGCCAAGGGCAGGGGCAGGCCCCGGGGGGCAGCACCTGCGGCTCCTTCCCTCGCCTGGCCCGGGAGAAGCAGCAGAGATTTCTCGCCCGCACCCCCATCCCTGCACCGCCCCGCACCGCTGGCCCCGCCGGGGCCGCGGGAAGCCAGAGGAG